>JAGDQP010001795.1:84890-115224 GCA_022664845.1 Lepisma saccharinum | reverse complement strand
TGTTTTCTGTCTTCAAACTTCGGAATTACAGAGCGTTACAGACATTTACACCCCGAAAGACAAGGCAACTCCTACTATCAGAAAAGGTCTTTGCCTTAATAGATCACATAAGGGATCTTTTGAACGCAAGACATCTTTGTGAGTTCAGCTCCGGAGCCTGAGGCCAAAAAACATAAATCAAATTCAAATTCAAACAACCTTTAAAACATTCACCAACCATATAAAGAAATCTTTCTTTATATATTTCAGTCTCTTTTCTTTAATTTTTTCAGGAACCTGCCAATACTGTGGAAAACACCAGAAGCAACCCTTTGACACTTCTTGTGGCCTTGAATTGCAGCAGCAGCAGCGCTCCAGACATCCCGTGTGCAGAAGGTGAACTATATTTAGACGATGGGATCTCTGTCAATATTCAGGATTTCGATTTGGTGCAATTCGTTGCAACAAGAAACAGTCTTACAATATCTAAAGAAAGTAATTCTACATTCTGTGATAATCGCGGTAGTATATCAACAACAGTGAATCAGATAAAAATATTTGGAATGGGACCAATCACATCTTGTACTTTTACGAACACAGAATTTCCTCAAGTTAAGGGAACATTTTCGACTACATACCTTTACATAAATGGCTTTGATTGGGACTGGTGTGTATCAGCAAGTAGAGTTTTTACTTGGAACTGTCAGTGAACACAAACACATTATTTTGTTTAGCGTACCAAGAAGTTCACAAATAATATTCATACGATGTGTTTGCTATTTCCTTTTATCTCCGCTTAACTTGTTTGAAAATTTTCAACTAACACTAGTTTGACGCTTTGTGGCATTTTATAACAAGCATAGTTCTGAATAAAAAGAACTTAAGATTTTCGCTAAAAGAAAACCTATTATAGACGTAAGTACAAGATTTACAATCAAAGAACGAAATTAAGCTTGATACCCAAATCCTAGAGGGCAGAACGTACGTTTTGTTCACACTACTAAGGTCTTACAATGATTAACGTTAACCGAAATCATTTTAGTAATGTAAATGCAAGTTACCTTAACGCGGGTTTCAAATTTAAACTGCGTCCACTTACGACGGTTATCTTTCTATGTTAGTTATCTAAACGCAAGATGGCGGTTAAGCGCGGCTCACTTCGTGAGTTTCTTTCTTTCTTTATCGAAATATATAGCATACTAGTGGTGCGCATCACTTTTAAACTATAAAAGAATGATGGCAGAACTAATCTACAAAATGCTACTCAACAATAATTCATTCCTGTTTATAAATTTATCATTTAAACCTCTACCATGTAACCTTAGAGTATGGAAAAATGATATTAATTATTCTAAGCGTGTAACCCTTTTCTTTGCTGACAATGGCAATACAAGTACGTTAACCAAGTTCCGTAGTATAAATGTAAGTTATTTCAACCATGATTTTTACCATCGTAACAAACGGCAATGCTCGCATCATAAGCAAACGACGCATTCATGAAAATTGGGCTAGCTTTCCTTTCAGGCGCGCGCCTCGTGATTTGCTTGCGATTTTTATGAGTAGCCAATAGAAACTTGTGTTACACATAGAACATGTGCTTAAACACGTGTTTCAATTGGCTATTAACCCAAATTGCAAGCAACGCACGTTAGCTTGAAAAGCTAGCTTTTTACTTTAATGGGGATTTTCATGTTAATGAAAATGTATTTGTCCCCCTGTTCAACATGACATAGGGTAAGCCTACCTAACTTCGTGATATTAAGGATTATGACTGAAAAAGACACATTTACAGGCATGTAGGATGAATATATTGTGTATATTAGGAAGGTCTTACATAAATAAAAGCTGCTATAGTGAAAGAAACTCAAACAATACAAAACAAAAAATAATTATAAAAAGATATAATATAAAATATGTGTGAACTACCTAACTTCGTGATAACAAAAGCGCCTATGGCAGGACATTGCACTAATATATCACGTGTATGCACCAACTGATAACTAGGGTGTTTGTAGAACAAACTTCTGTAAGAATAGTTACACAATGAAATCATGAACACACAAATTATTTAGTTCTTCGAAGGTCACTTGACTGAGAAGCGCTTTCTACCACGTGCACCAACTAACACTCTGAGTGACGTCTGCACTGTAACACTTGTCGCTGCAAATCCTTTTCACCACATTCCTATATTCCTGTCATCTCTTGAGCACCCATGGTTCTCGATACCGGAGACGGATCTACTTCTAGTGACCCGAAATCGAAGCCAGCACAAGCCATGATCACGTTTTAAACAGCTGAACATCACGTTCCGTACAATACCTTATTTAAAATATTCCAAGCTTCCTCCTCTCTTCCTTAGTTAGGTCTTCCACACACCCAGGCATAGGTCAACCAATAAAACGCAAGTAAATCCCAATTCACCAGACAACATTAATCGAAAACTCTGTGCGTCAAGTTGACTCAACTTAATAGTATTGGGCCAGTCAATCCGTCTCCCGTTTCTAAATCCATGTTGAGCACCGATGTATCTCTATCTATACCGCATATTTTACTCTGTGAAGAATAATATGTCTCGTATCACGAAGTTAGGTAGGTTTATCCTAAATCTCTTTAACCAATCACAAACCTGCAAGCAGACAAATGTCAGATTCGCGATTAGCTGACAATTTTGTGACGAAATATGAGCAATAAACAGCTGAACACTCTCCATAAAATAGACTATTATTAAACCCTCATTTCATGTAAGCGTACACTGTGAGCGTTTTAGTTGAGTAGCGAATGGAATGGAAATTATGCACTCATTCACAAGCAGTAGACAAACAAACGCCTTTGAATATTTGAAGCAGCAGTATTCTGGATTTAGTCTTTGACCCATATCCTTCGACTCTTCTCCATATTGTGTGGAACACTTTTCAAATTACTGAATAACTACATACGGAAATAAAACATTCATTGAACTTAAATCCTGTTATCAAACCTTCAAACAATAACACAACTTGCACACTTTTTCTCGAAAGTTTTGATTATTCCGCGATTCTTGGCAAATAATCTAATTGTATACAATTTTGTATTTACTTTCATCTATGTTATGTATATCCTAATTTATTATCAAATAATAACGATAGGTGTATTTAAATAAAGTGTAAATTCAATAACAGTGCTATAAATACATTTTATTATTCTTATGTAAATTACTTTAACCTTACCTTTGTATCTCCCTTGTCTTCAATTTCACTAGTCATGGTACACGCACCATGAACATTCTTCGATATGAACCGAGCTACCAGGAAGTCAAAGAATTGTAGGATGAATGTCCCTGATTTTCAATGCGAGTTTATGTCAGAGAAATCTGCCGACTCTGTTGTAATCAGACTGCGTGGACGAAGTGCTGCGCGTTAATTTGTCACCGAGGTGTACCTTCTTAATTTAGTATTTTTATTCAGTTTTGTGCTTAGGTGATGTTTCGTATATGCTTGGGTCACTGAATAATGGCGGCAACACCGAACAAGAAGCGTCAAGCTCGTGATGAGTTTGAAAAATGGAGCAAAAGAAGCCAAGAAACAACAACAACAACAAAAAATCGTCAAGGATAGCGATGGCTTGATTACATACTCTATATGAGTCTTTTCAACTGTGAAGCAGAGGAACATTTCACTCCACATCATATGTACGTAATGAAAAAGTCTTGAAGAAACTGGACGAAATATGAGCAGTGTTCGAGAATAAGCAAGAGAAAATGAAGCTGATGAAGACGTTTGCTGTGTAGAGATGGTGTAGGAAAAAGTTTGATAGAACGGGGAGGTTGGTTAGAACAGAGAGGACTGCCTCCAGTTCAGACGAATTGTGCCATCACCCAGGTCGGAGCCAGATGCACCACAGAGGCAGTTGCGTCAGATGATTTCAAGAATAGCGTGTCTCCGAGTGGAGTTTTTTTCTCACTTCGATTTATTTTAACATAAGGTTTGTTGCCTTTTTGTGGATTTATTAAAACACGACTGGAAAATTTCCTTATTTTACAGTTATTTAGGTGTAGGCCTAATATAGTAGTGCTATCTGTTATCATCTTGTTCAATTTGCTGAGCAGAGCCATCTTGAAAACCTAAAATTTAGGCAGCTGGACAAAATGGGGAGGTAAGCTGTTAGGCAAACTGGGACGCGATATTTGTATGGAGTTTCTAAGTACTGTAGATATTTTCTGAAAAAAATTAAACATGTTTTATTTAACAGTAGTTTAATTTTTCATGCATCTTTCACATTGGTTTATCTATTGAAACTTGTTTTCCTGTATTATTATCACTGTTTTTAAAGCTTCTGCATTCATAAACAGAGAATATCGGTTTATGTTAACGGTTTTTGATGTGTAATGACATTTACTATTGATTTAAACGACTACCCCATTTTAACAGACCGTTGGGCAAAATGAGGAAACTTACTTTTTTTAAATGCAATCTTCAGGACAAACGAAAACAGCACTGAAATGTTTAACTATATCCCTGTGTATTACAAGTTTCATTGGAGCCAAAAAGGATTCTGGTTAGTTACTTACTGTACACAAAAAAGTCAATTAAATCTAAACCTACTCGTTTTGTCAAACTTCTCCTTAATAAAAGATGCAGCTAAAGGTATTGTAGACACAAGGAAAGAAGAAGAAGAAGCTGGATGCAGCCTCTTGACAGTATTTAGGAAGATCAGCTGTACGCTAATACCAAAACAAAAGCGCAATATCGGTTGGTAATTCTCTTTATGAGAAAGTTAAAGTAACTGAAAATTACAGCTTTAGTAATGTTCACAGGCATCTTACAGGATTTTGCCGGGCCTAGAAAGATCCCGTCACATAAAGTTCATTACACAGAATGAGACCATAAGATGCTGATTGAGCAATAGATCCTAAATGTCAAAGATCTACATTGCACTGGAAGAAGAAATGTCACCCTTTGGAAATGTCTTTTAGTGGGTTTTATTCCAAGGCGATGATCCCCTTCCCGTGATTACCTACAGTGCAATATCATCGACCTTGTATAGTATAGCCGGCTGCACCTGTTGGGAAAACGTCTTGAGTTGTCGTGGAAAGTACCCATCGCCTCTCCTGATGTCCTGAAGGATAGAGCATCAAGAGGGCTGGGAAGAAACTCTTACTGACAATTCAAAACGTCCGTTCGGAACCATTATTTCTTCACCAAAGGAGTTGTTAAAAAAGAGAAAGTGAAGAACAACTTTATCGGCATAGGAAAACTTCTTATCTTCTGAGATATTAACCTTTGGAACAGACATCCGCAGGTTCTTCTAAGACAATATTTGTATGATGAATCAATAAGAAAGGGGAGAGATTGAAATGCAAGAAGGTTAAACTTAATATGGATAGGCCATTATCTCCATTGCCTTGTGTTCACGGATCCCGTCAGGATTTTCAGTTTGTGGGGGTGTAAAGCCAAAATTGGGAGGGTGTAAATGGATTCTTTTGCACGGTTTCTATCAATTTTTGACAGTAAAAATTTTAAAGTTGGGTGTGCGTTTGAGAATTTGGGGGTGACAGAAGTTGGGGGTCTAGCGGAATCACTGCTTATGAAGGATATCTACAATATCACTAAAGAAATAGCCTTGAAGAGGTAAGGCGAATTATTATAGTATCAGGAAAGGTTCCAAGAGATGTGATAGAAAGGTTTGCTAGACGGAGTTTGGTCTTCTATGACTTTCGACATGAATGATAGGGGGGGGGGGGGGTCTTGGAAAGTTTCAACATTTGTCTGCAGAAGAGAATGGAGAAGATAAGATGGATAACATAATAAACAATGCTGAAGCAAATAAAAGAGAAGAAGAGTCTCATGAGAATAACAAAAATTTAGATAAGATAAATCGACCACTTCTATAAAGAACGAAATGTCTGGAGAGAAAAAACCGTAGAGAACAAAACTGGGGGAAACGGAGGAAGAAAAAATAATGTGTAAATAATTAGTTACCAGAAAGTGAAGAAGAAGGCACAGAAAATGAAGAGCTGAAGCGAAGAACTATGAAAGAAGAAGAAGCTAGTGTGTAATTTAAAGGTTAATTTTGTGTAATTTATTGGATGATCTGAGTAATTTGACGGTAATTAAGTGGAGTATTTAATGACGTTTAAAGATACGGGTAATATAATGACAATCTGATTTGATTTGTTATGAACTATGGAAAATAAGTCACCATTTGGGATAACAATGTTATTACTTAGAAAGATACACAGTAAAAAATAACTGTGTTGATTCAACACAATGCGGTGTCCCAGCGTGACTACCACTTTTTGTGTGATAAATCAACACAACACACAGTGGTGTTAATTTCGGTACTGGGAGAAAAAGGTTACGGCTGCAGCGAGATTTGAACATGGTTTGCTCAGTTAGAAATCGAGAGTCTTACCGACTTGGCTATATTGTCAGACAGAAAAAGCACTACATACAAACGACATAAATTGAACAACATTTCAATTGAACGACTACACTATATAGACTCAAACCGTGTATGGGGATATGTTGCTGAACCCCCAAAACAAACTAAGTTACTTGCACGACTTATCTCATGGTTTAATCACTTTCTATTTGTCAATTGGGAACCAGAATGTCCATTCATCGAGAATGTTCCACTTCTATGAAAGCAAACAAGATGGCGACAGCCAAATACTTGACCAGCATTACGGCTTTTTCTTATCATAACAACATGTCAAATGCTGCGCTTGTTTCATAGAAATGGAACATATTCTTACTGAATGGGAATTCTGATGCCTAATTGACAAATGAAAAAGTGATTAAATTATGGCGTAAGTCATGAGAGTAACTTTCTTTGTATTAGAGTTCAACTAAATTTTGTTTATTCTCTATACTGTTTGAATGTAGTGTTGTTTTTTTCTGACGATATAGCTTAGATGGTAAGACTGGACTTCTAACCCATGAACCCATGTTCAAATCTTGCTGCAGCTGTAACTTTTCCTCAGTACCTAAATCAACACCGTGTGTTGTGTTGATTTAACACAAAACGTGGTAGTCACGCCGGGACACCGCACTGTGTTGAATTAACACAGCTAGTTTTTACTGTATACAAAAGGCAAATCTACCAGAATTTCAACTTACACGATTCATGCCATGAATATCGAAGTTAAGTGTTCCGCTTCCAGTAATGTGTCGGTTGTTTATGTGGAACTAAACGGGCTTTAATGAGGCTGCAACGGAACTGCCTGGGGATCTCAACAGTGTCCTTATATATTCGACTGGCGTAATGTTTTGGTTAGATTAATTTTTACTTAATAAGCGTCATAATGGTCCTTTACCAGAATCTCCGAAGTTAATTATAATCTGAAGTCATATATTATAGTCCTACTGCGTCACTCTGGTTCAGTCTGGTTTATCAGTTTGTTCAGAGATACACACAAAATTATTTTTTTAAGCTGATTATATATATATATATTTTCACGTGACCTTTTATTTTCACGTTGACCAGAGCTCCTAAGTCACTTTTCAATAAAACACTTTTTGCTGTAAATGCTTGATTAATCTGTAAACAAAATTTGAAGATACAATATCCCCACCACTGAGCACTAGTATTCAGCGTTGTAATTATTTACACAACGAATTACAAAGGAATAACGTCGGTCGGAGATTCATAAAGGATGAACAAAAGAGAAAACGAGCCTGAACACTTGTTTAAGCGTATAAGAAACACAGTACACAGGTGTGATCCAAAGTGAAACCAAAATTAAACTAATAGTGTATAGTACACAAAGTGTAAAAAAAAAACAACACAAAACTAAATATATATTTTGCCTTTAAATGGGTAATGAGTCTTGCTGTGTTAGTAATTTACAAAGAATAGAAGCAAAGCTATCCTTTTTAACTTGTATATAGAGATAGAGTCATTGGGACAATGGGTAATGTTGCCTGTGATTTGGCAGTATTTTTAAAAGTACGAGTATACATAAGTGTTCAAAATGATTCACGTTAAGAGGGAAGCCGAATAAAAGGCTTATACACAAAAGTATTTCCATAAAAAGAAATATAAGAACTTTTCACCGAAATTTTATAAATAACGGTACAATATAAATATACTGACTGAGAAAAAATAATTGTACAGTAACCAGTAGCGATCAGTCACTATATACTAACAATTGGACATAACACCCTTCTTGATTTAAAAAAAGCGGGTGTGAAGGTACCATCTCGATGTTTCGCCTGGTGATGGAGAGCTGGTGCGTACATGCCAAGAAAGAATAAGATATTCCTCGGATATTTTCCTGAAAGTTTTTGTAGAAACTCCATGAATTGAATAGCTGGTCTTAAAACGGAGAGCCTGGTTGTACAATTAACCATTAGCGTGTAATCAGTAATCAAACAACGGTTTGTGACTGAGGATACATATGACCAGTGTTTCTTCCAGAAGATTTTATTCGGGGGGCTCATGGGAGGGGCTAACGAAAATTATAAATAATACATGTGAATAATACATGTGAATAATGCAAGTGTTGAAACTAATTATTTCGGGGGTGCGGTTCAGAATTCCCGGGGGAGCAAAGCCTTCTCCCCCGAAAGCATGCCTGAAAGAAACACTACATATGGCTGCTTGCAATTGTTGGTAGCGCTTCCATGTTGAGAAATTCCAAGGGGTAGAATGGAAATTATGTATTTGGCAGTTCACAGAGAATGAAATTTAGACATTTGGTAGGGGAATCGCTGGATTAATCGTGGGTTAGGTGTTGTAGTAACGAAGTACTTTGAAAAAAATCTATAAATCAGATTTAAATTATTTGTGTATTTTGCCTTAAATTTAGCGAGCTCTACGCAGTGATACTGGAGTGAGTGCGTAGTGTCGAAAGATAGACGCCAGAGCAAATATTTAAATTCGATTGACCACTTTCAGAGTCTAAACCAATATGGACCAAATTTTCAGTTCTAATTCAGGTTTTATACGTTTCTTATCGCCGTGCGGCGTACTTTGCATACGATATAAAAGACTGCAAATGATATTTACATTAGATGTTATTACCTTTTTCACAATAAACCTTGTGTTGGTAAATGTTAAAATTAACACAGAAATATTTAGAGCCGCCGCGGGCGGCTGCCTATTTTTCTGTGTTATTTTCAATATTTATGTTGTTTGCAAGGATTAAGACTTAAATAAAAAAAATGAGCCGCACAGCGATATCAAGCGTAAGAAACTGGGTTAGAACCGTAAATTTGGTCCATATTGGTTTAGACTGGAAGTGAACAAACGAGATTAAAGGGCCATATTTATGAATCACTCCCAAGAGGAGGGTGGCTCCAAGGAGTCTATAATTTCAATGCTCCTGGGAGCCACTCAGTCTTGGGGTTTATTCATAAATATGGCCCTAAGTGTCCTCTCCGCTCTCTGACTTCATATATTCATGAAATGTTCAATGACAGAAGTCAGTCCAGTATCGCTTTCAGATAGAGGTCATTGCTTTGGCCTAGAGGTGACAAAATGTGTGAGAATGCATAAATGAATGAAAAGATTGTCTCTTAAAACCTTCTTGCACCACAAGATAACATTCTATTTATCGTGAATTTAAAATATTAGAATTTGAAAGATTAAAAAGCATTTATTTAAAATGGAATATCTTTCTAGTATGTCACTTTTTATTTGTAATGTAAAGCATGGAAAACCAAATGGAGTAGCCGGATGGCGGTTTAGTTTGAAGAAGGATGAAAGAAAATACACTAGAAAAGGGGAATGACATCGTGTGAACATAATGTTATTTTCTTACGTTTTATCAGTTATGTGTGTTTAAGTTTTCGTCAATCCGAGGAAATCAGTAGTAAACAGGATCAAGTGATTAAGGAGATGTACTTTAAATACGCTCTATTTCAGTAGCAAAACGCACTTATACACGATGTATAACGTGCAAGATGCTGCATGCATTATTATATCTGTCGCATGAAGAAGATACCTGGAAATCAGTCGCGAAGAGTGTAGAGAACTGGTTCATTCTATGGTGTTAGGTTACAGATAGTACAGAAGCAGCTTATTGGTTATGTAAATAATGCTATTAAATTGCCCTTGTACACGAGAAAAAAACTTGCTTCTGTACACGTTCGTGAAAGTGTGAAAAGTATAATCGAAGAGTAGTAGCGAGATCAACTAAGCAACCATAACCCTGCTGGTAGAGTATTATTTCACATTTGGAAGGTTCTCCTGGGTTCACTCCGAGCAGCCTGCCCTCCTATTACCTGGACGGTATCTTCAAAGTAGGTCCTAGCCGGCTTCGATCCCACGTCCTTTTACTTATGCTATCCTGTCTGTGACAAATATGCCTAAAAGCCATAAATAAAATTTAAATTTAAAAAGGAAGGCGGACATAAAGAAAAAGTCAAATAGCAACTCATTTACGTTGCCATGTATTGTTTTCCTCCAGTGTGGTTATGTATAAATTCATATTAGGTTGACGGTACCAGTTTTCGTCCACTATAGAGTTTTAAAAGTAAATAAATAAGGCTTCTGATGAGTGGATCGTGCAACTCATGGTTCTACTAAATCGTTTCGATGTTCAGAAGCAGGCTGCATTCTCAATGACTGTTTCAAATTGTGTGAGACTCAGTTATTCCGTGTTGAAGTGTTGGACACATACATTCAATATCCATTGTCTACATCGTTAGTAGGTAGAGGAAGCGCAGTTATGTATCGATGAAGCTTTTAAAATTAACATACAGATGTTAGCCATAGAAAGATGCATACACGTTGAAAGAGGAAACATTGGTAATCACAGTAGAAAAAATGTGTTTATAGAGTATTATGGCAGCCAGTTATAGCGTGGCGGGATTTCTGGTGCAAAAGTTTGGCGTGGATCCAGTACCTGGCCATTATGACTGTTAACTGGAATTAATGTTAATCATGTATCGCACCGGTTTCCAGCCACCGGAAAAACTATCGCAGAATGGGGTGAAGGTGATGAATATTCAGTTTATAACCATTCTCTCAACTTTAATTATTTATATATGTGATGATGGTGATGTGTGTTGTGCCCTAAGGAAGTTCCTGGGCACGTGAACCGATGGTGGTTTGCCATTGCTTTCCATCGGATGAATATGTAATAAGGACGGGGCCAACAGTTTACCGTGGGCTCTGAACTTTGTGTGTCCACTGGGAATCGAACCCGGGACTCATTGATTACAAGGTAGGGAGTCTTACCACTCATACGCCCAAAAGGGTCTGGATTAGAGAATGGGTTCCGATTTTTAAAAAACGAGTTTTCGCGAATGTCTAGTATATTCTATCTTTTGATTCGGATGAAGGAAACAGTTTTGTGTGTGAATCTTGTGCGGAGTTTAACTTGAAGTTTTTATGGCATTTAGGCATCTTGGGCTCAGGCGCAGATAGGGTGGGGAAGAGAATGTTGGAAGCTACTCAGCCAGGGCCTATTTTGTAGGTACCATCCCGGTATTTGTCTGGCGTGACTGACGAAAAACTCTTGAAACCCTCCTAGGTAAAATTGTTTCAACTTCTCCCACCGGGAATCAAACCCGGCTTGTTGAATTTTCACGTCATGGGTCACGTTTGGAGAGAAGTAAAATTTAACTTTCAAGACAAATTTCGTAACTTACCCCCAAAATTCCTTCTTATAACGAATATTTAAATCTGTGCAGATGAACAGAATAATGTAAGTTTCCCAGACCGAAGGCCTGGGCTGAGTTGCAAGAAAATACTTAAGTGTAAAATCTTACTTAAGTCAGACCATCGAGCTCTACATAATACTGGAGTGACTACTTAGTGTTAAAGATAGACGCCAGAGCAAATGTTTAAACTTGTTTGTCCACTTCCTGTCTAATCCAATGTGGACCAAATTTTCAGTTCTAACTCAGTTTTATACGCTTCTTATCGCTGTGCGGTCCGTATTTTGATTTAAGTAGTCGCTCCAGTATTATGTAGAGTTTGATGGTCTGCTTAAGACAGATTTTTCACTTAAGTATTTTTCTTGTAACCCAGCCCTGGTCAGTACTTTAATGTTCAGTACGATATGCTTTAATTGAAATTACAATTTTAGGGTTGATTCCAGGTTAAGATCCTATAATCAAAGGATTTTCCTGGAATCAACCTTGCCAAATTATTTTCTACCTTAATTTAAAAAAATAAATGGGAAGGCCAATAACTGGATAGTGCTAATTTCAGGGACGTTTACCCTACATGTTGTTGATAAAGTGACGTCAATGTTGTTATCAAGCATATTATCTTTGGCTATCAGTATAAACAGCAATATTTCCAACTGATAGATTTTTACATGGAGCTATAAGTAACGGTGCTGGAGTGATCAGCTAATGTCAGAAGATTAGACAAAGCAAACATTTAACATCGATCGTCCACTTCCAGTCAAATCCAATATGGACCCAATTTTCAGTACTATTTGTTTATATTTAAGCATGTTATAGCTACGCGGCCCGTTTTTTTTTTTATTATTATTATTTGTCGTAATTCTTGAATTATGTACGTACCGGACTGTACATATAATTTTACACACTGTAAACAATATTTACGTATTTTTTTCATTAATTAAGACATAAATAAAAAGGCCGCACAGCGGTAACAAGCGTAAAAACTGAGAACTGAACATTTGGTGCATATTACATTAGACTGGTTAGCCCAGTCACATTAGCTCAAAAAAAGGGCCATGTCTTCCAAAAATTGGGGGAAGGCTGGAAGTGTTTTAATTCACTTGGGGTATCCCGAATAAGAGTAAACTGAGTTTGCACCATTTTCTGAGTGGAGCTTCAGATGCTATGGCCAAAATACGGCCACAATCTTGCTTTTTTTCAGTTCTGCAAAAATAACTCGAGAACAAAGCATTTTAGGCCATAAGCCATTATATACAAAGTCGTAAAACATTACATTCTGCATCGAATGAGTACCTAAGCTTTGAAATTCGAGCTAGGGGTATGGTCAAAATCTGCAGTCAAGAATGGGCAACAGCTACAATTTGGGGATTTTAAAAGGAAATTTAGCATTTTTCGCTTCTTTGACTTCGGGAACTGGTCATTTATCAGTAATTCTTTTCAAAGTTGATGATGACTTCATAAAACATTACTCTGCAATTCTATTGTTATTGGTGTTGCATATAATGCACACATATTTTGTTTAATTTATAGTTGAAAAACGTGAATAATATTTTCAAAGAAATTCATATGTAAAATAATCTGCTGCAGGCAACATAGTTCTACCATGCTTCACTTTTCAGGAAAATAAAGTTAGTGATTGTACAATTGTAAAAAAAAAAAAGAAAAAGAAAGAAAAAAAAAGAAAAAAGTTTAAGAAAATGAAAAAGACAAGTTTCTCGTCAGTTTTATTTAAAAAACAAAAACCAATTCAGGTTTTTCAATGGGTACGCAAAAGCTGGTACAAAGAATCACATGAAGAATGATCAATACAAATCTTCAAATACAAGAATCAAGAGTAATCAAAGATTTCAGTACATGAATTATCAATACAACGAAATTATCATTTTCTTCTTCGGATAAGATGGACCTCTTCTAAATTTTCGTGCTGGTCATTTCAGTGTCTGACCCAGGAAAGGATCGAAAGTCAATCGGTCTTCGGTAGTGTCGACTTCCTCCTCGTAGGAATTGACGTCAACTTGGAGATACCCGTCTTCAGATGGGGAATTGGTACAAGTGTGTCCTCTGCACTGTGTGCAGATCGAGCATTTGATCCCTGCTTTGCGACAATGATAAACTGTTCGGCAACCTCTTGCACAAGTACATAAAATCTTGTTCAGAAATTCTTGGGGTGCTGCTGGTTGGTCTGTCGTAATCGGAAGGAGACCATGTTTAGTGGTCTTCCAACCCCACTGCTGAGGATTGAGGAAATTATTTTTCCACACGTGCATCTGGAAATACACCCGCGGAGAATGCTGACGAGCAGCTGCTTCAGTTGGAGGTAAACATGTCAAGTTGAAGGCGTGTCTCATTCAGTGATTTGTTACTGCCGTCAGTGTACACCGTCACAAACAAACTTGGCTCCTACTTGATCAGATGTAGCGTCAGGATCCATGAATGCTGTCATTGTTTTCTGTAGGCTGGTGTTTTCCTCAAATGTTTTTATTCATTTTATTTTTCCCTGTCTAAAAAATACGAGCGTGTTGTCGCAATCACTGAAGGCATGCAGAAATAAAAAAAAATCTTCTTTGCTTCTTCAGACAACTTTCAATTGCTAGGACTGTAAATCTAAGTGTCTTGTTGTCCTTTCCCACGCTTCAGTAGGAAGATGTTGCAGAAAGGTTTTGGCTGCTCCAGCGCAGTCAGAAGAACCAATAGGTTGATGTCCTCCCCCATAATGAAAATAGTTCCACCCTGTTCAGTGAGATCAATCGCGTTGCTGACAATCAAAGAATCTGCGTCTTCAATAGCCTGCTTGACATGAAAATGTTGAGCTGTCAGTTTATCACTGAGCATTGATACGAGACGTTTTTTATTCTGGTCGTTTGACATGAACCGTTCTTGTGACATCGTTACTGTCATAGTCTCATCAAACAATTGAAGCAGATGAAATCTTACAAGTTACAAGCTCCTCGCATTTGCTCTGCTGATTTGATGCTTTTCTGCGTTGAATCCTCAGGATGGCCATCAAACATAATGGTAGCATTGGGTCCATAGTGATTCTGAACCAGTCTTGGGTAAGTTACTTGTAAAAATGTAACGCGTTACAACTTACTTTACTTTTCCTTATAATGTAACGCGTTACTTGCCCCAGAAAAGTTACTGTTACCCTACTTCGAAAGTAACGCGTTACTTTTAGGTCCGAAACTTTGAATATGTAAAAAAACAACAAAAAAAACATATTCTTATTAAAGGTAAAATAAAATAATGGCTGAGCAAAGCACTACAATTTATTTTAAAAAAATATTATTATTATTATTTTTTTTTGTAAACGTTTTCGCCGACTACCAAAACACTCGGCTTCCTCAGACACACTAAATCATATACACAACACAACCTTCAGTGAGACAGTTCCGTGGTTCCTGATTGGCTCTTATCAGAAGTTCTCAGCCAATCCCGTACCGACTTCAAAAAGTGAATTTTTAATTAAACCCCCTCTCCTGCTCCTACTACCTTTATCTTACAAAATCAAATTAAGCCCTTTTCCTCTTCCTTCTTGTACAAACTATTTAAATAAGAAAATAAAATAAAATAGAAAATAAATAAAATAAAATAAGCAATAAAATAAACAAAACTAATTATACAATAAAATAAAAATAAGGAAAACTAAAAATATATACAATAAATAAAGAAATAAATAAAACTAAAAAGTTAAAAATATAAAATAAAGAGTAAATAAATAAATAAATAAATAAATAAATAAATAAATAATAACAAAGCAACACTGTACATCCTTACAACAATAATACAATCTATATTTTCAGGCTTCTCAATAACTTATCCCACTGGTCACCAATTTTAAGTCCCGCGTTCCAGTTCATCGCTTTTCCACCTTCAACTTCTATAAATCGTGCTTCTTTCCATTTTCTGACCGTCCTTGTCTTCCTGTCCTAACACTTTTACTTCACTCCAATCCACTAAATGTCCCGTGTCTCTTATATGTTTATATATAGCATTTCTGTCCCTCTCCAACCTAATATCAGCTTCATGTTGCTTTATCCGCTCTTTTAACCTCTTTCCCGTTTCGCCTACATAACACATTTCACAATCACTACACTGGATTCTATATATCACTCCCTTTTTCTCCATAATTTCCTTCCCCTCCTCTTCTCTCTTCACTTTTTTCTTCTTCTTCTCTCTTATGACGTCCAGTAGCCTTTTGCTTCCTTTTCTGTAAGTTGAAATACCTCCCATCTTCTTCAACATTCTCTTTATCACTTCTGTATCCTCTCCTATACTCTCTATCCCCCACCATAGTTTCTTCTCTTCTTCTCCATATTCCTTTTGTTCCGCTCTTTCTTCTCCTTGTCTCTCGGTCTCTCCTTTCCTTCTTAACTTCAACCTCCTCTTATCATATCCATTTCTCCTTAACTGCTCATGAAAAACTGTTATCCCTTCCTCTGCCTTTTCTTTTTCACTGCTGACCTGCCTAATTCTTTCTTCCATGTTTCTTATGAAGTTTCTCTTTGTCGAGTAATCCACATCACTCCTAGCATGGCAATAGTTCCCGGACGCACAACTTTTTTGGTACCATTCCGTGTATATCTTCCCTTCCTTCTTCTTAATCCTCATATCTAAAAACACTATGGTATCATCCTTTTCCACTTCCAACTCCAGTTCTATGCCTTTCTCTCTGTCTTCAATTTCTTTTACAAATTTCTCCAACTGCCTTTTCGTGCCCTTCCATATCCCCAAACAATCGTCAACATATCTACTAAAGAACACTAACTTGTCACCTCCTTTTAACCGAACCTTCTTTTCCCATTCATTCATAACAATCTCCGCCAGCACTGGGCTCAACTTTGACCCTATGCTCAGTCCCTCCTTAATTCTGACCAACCTATCACCTATGACACAATACCTATTCTTCCATATGGCTCTCAGAGCCTCCTTTATCCCTTCCCCACTCCAGCCATTAATCCTACTATCCTTCATATGTTCTGTTATGACACTCACTATGTTCTTCCTTCTTAAGCTCGGGAACATGGCTTTTACATCCACATGTAGGCGAAACGGGAAAGAGGTTAAAAGAGCGGATAAAGCAACATGAAGCTGATATTAGGTTGGAGAGGGACAGAAATGCTATATATAAACATATAAGAGACACGGGACATTTAGTGGATTGGAGTGAAGTAAAAGTGTTAGGACAGGAAGACAAGGACGGTCAGAAAATGGAAAGAAGCACGATTTATAGAAGTTGAAGGTGGAAAAGCGATGAACTGGAACGCGGGACTTAAAATTGGTGACCAGTGGGATAAGTTATTGAGAAGCCTGAAAATATAGATTGTATTATTGTTGTAAGGATGTACAGTGTTGCTTTGTTATTATTTATTTATTTATTTATTTATTTATTTATTTATTTACTCTTTATTTTATATTTTTAACTTTTTAGTTTTATTTATTTCTTTATTTATTGTATATATTTTTAGTTTTCCTTATTTTTATTTTATTGTATAATTAGTTTTGTTTATTTTATTGCTTATTTTATTTTATTTATTTTCTATTTTATTTTATTTTCTTATTTAAATAGTTTGTACAAGAAGGAAGAGGAAAAGGGCTTAATTTGATTTTGTAAGATAAAGGTAGTAGGAGCAGGAGAGGGGGTTTAATTAAAAATTCACTTTTTGAAGTCGGTACGGGATTGGCTGAGAACTTCTGATAAGAGCCAATCAGGAACCACGGAACTGTCTCACTGAAGGTTGTGTTGTGTATATGATTTAGTGTGTCTGAGGAAGCCGAGTGTTTTGGTAGTCGGCGAAAACGTTTACAAAAAAAAATAATAATAATAATATTTTTTTAAAATAAATTGTAGTGCTTTGCTCAGCCATTATTTTATTTTACCTTTGGTATATAAAAGCAAAGCTTTCGTATGAAGAATATCACATTCTTATTATTTCAATTTTTCAAACTACTATTACTACTACTACTACCACTATTATTGTCATTATTATTATTATTATTACACATTCTGATTTTCCCCAATCATCTTAAATGTTTAGAACTGTAGGTTGATATTAGTAGCGCTGCTATATCCTTTCATGCGGACAGTTACTTCATTAGAAATTTGACGTGCTTCGCTGACTTTATAAACGCAATATTGCACTTCTGAATCGCTTTCTGTAGATGCAAGAACAAATTCTTACTTGACAGCTATATGAATATTTTCTTATAATGAAACAGTGACTAAAATGCCAATCACGTGAAAACGTTAGAAATTACAGACCTATATCACTGTTAATTGTAGTCAGTAAAATACTAGAAAAAATAATGTTTAAAAGGGTTGTTAACTTCTTTGACACTGATAACATTATTTCTAATGCTCAACGTGGTTTTCTAAAAGGAAAATCTACCGAAACAGCAATATGCCAATTTACCGGAAAAATTTTAGAGCTTCTGGATAACAAATTTCTTTGTCTAGGCTTATTCCTTGACTTAACGAAAGCTTTTGACGTAGTACAACACAATGGAATAAGGGGAATAGCATACAATTGGTTCAAATCGTATCTAACTGGGAGAAAGCAAGCAGTTGAAATATCCTATATAAATAATAACACTATAAAAACATGTTTATCAGATGAAAAATAAATTAAATATGGAGTTCCTGAAGAGTCTGTACTGGGTCCCTTGTTATTTCTTATATATATTAATGATCTTCCTTTAAATATAAATGCAACCACTACAACATTATTTGTAGATGATACGTCTGTATTAATATGTGGTAAAGATGAAGACTCGCTTTATAATAATAGTAAAAAGGCATTAGAAGATCTATCACTATGGCTTAAAAGAAATAGCTTAATATTAAATGCTGATAAAACGCATGCGTTGATATTTCAGAACAACAGAAATATTACTCCACAGCTTACACTCTCGTTTCATAACAAATACATACGTTTTGTGAATAGTAGCGTATTTCTGGGACTAACACTGGACAAGCACATGAACTGGAAAGAACATAAAATGTTTGGTACTTAAATTAAGCAAACTATGTTATGCCATAAGATCTATAAGGCAAAAAATAAATGAAGAAACAGCAAAATCACTCTATTATGGTTCATTCCATTCACTGCTACGATTGGGAGTAATCTTTTGGGGAAACTCTCACAAGAGCATAGCCATTTTCAAATTACAGAAAAGAGTTGTTCGTATAATAGCATGTAAAAAACCAAACACACCATGTAAGCAAAATTTTAAATCATTACAAATCCTTCCGCTACCTTGTATTTACCTGTACGAACTTCTTATATATATATTAAAAAGCATAATGTTAACTATATCATGTACATAACTACTATACGAGACAAAAAAAAAATGATTTCCATATAAATAATCATAATACTACGTTATACCAAAAAGGTGTAGATTATGCTGGAAAGCATTTATTTAATATGCTATCCATCAAAATCAAAGGAGAAAATAATACTCAAAGGTTCCAAAAAATGTTGAAAGCTCTTTTTCTTCAAAGTGTGTTCTGAAAATAGACGACTAGGTATGTAAATCTTTGTAATAGTCGTTAATTTATAAATGTAGTTTGTAATGGTTTTCTTTTATATATTGCTATTCATATAATTTATTTGTATTTTGACATGTCCAACATCATTTATATGCTAAAAGGATGAAAATAAATACAAATACAAAAACTGCGTTTAGAAAAAAAATGGCTGCTTATTATCATTCTGCTAAACTAATTATATAATAATAATATTGTTATGTAAAACTAAAAATACAGAATATAGAGAAGCATTACACTACAACTAATAAAATGAGAACACATGAACTGGAGGTGAATCAAAACTTACCAGTAACTCTAAAATCGATACACGCTTTTTAAAGCTAGTTGTTCTAAACTCTACAATCAACGGAACTCTAGGATACGCAAACTGATCTGATAGAACTCCAATATCACACACCATCAATAAACTATTTTCTAGTAATAAAGTAAGCCTGCTCATCAATCACAGTTTAGTCATATTAACCCCTTACTGTATATCGTTAATTATGGTACCCATCAAACATATCCACAGTAAAATATATAGCAGCTATAAACAATGCGCTATTATTGAAAGGTTATACATGTTTTACATGTATAAATGTGTGCAACAGGAGTGCGAAGTGTGTAAAACAAGTAGTCAAAAGTCGTTGCAGTTTGCGCGTACAAAAAGTGTGGGATTTTTTACAGTGTGTATTGCACTATTTATAGTTGCTGTAGCATAATATAAACATGTTTGTTGACAAATAAAAATATTTTGAAAAGTAATATATATATATACTTAATTATTTATTTATAAGGATAATCATATCCTTTAAAAGAATTTACAATATTTTTTACATAGAAGTCTTGACGTTTCGCTGATTAATTTTGAACTAAACTGTCTTGAGTTAACTTGCAACTGCATCCCCTATAGTTAGAAGCCGCCAGCCGGTCACTTATACTAAAACCCTTAATCTCTTGAGAAAATGGAATCTTATCTTTTGTCTTACTTTGTTACAATTGAAACATTTTTTTTATAAGAAATTGCAACTTCTAATGTCTCCATAAGTGTAAACAGAATAGCACTACTATGCAACTTTCATGTATATCACAAATAACAAGAATACCAAGCGAGCTGGTGCAATGAAAGCGGGTATTCGGGATGTCTCGTTCCTATCACGGAGTTGGCCGTCCCACTTGAAATTTCCTTGTTTTTCTCCTCACTTTTACCAGGCGAATGCCAGGATAGTACCCGTAAAGTTAGATGCAAGCAGATCTTCCCAATCCCTGCCCAATTCTCCTGACAAAAAGATCTTAGTTCTTGTATTAAAGAAAGCATTAATATAATTTTAAGAGCACGCGTAAACAAGTTACGCAACGATTGATCCCAAATGTTTGTGTGTGTGCTGCTTCGGTCTACACTAGAAATTTAACTACTAAAAAAACTTACCTTTAGATGCTTCCTCAAATTTGCGATGACCTCTTGGCTGTTGATAAATATTTCCCGCCGGGGCACTTCAGATTGTTTACTTTTAAATTCTGTCCACCATCATCCTCAGCTTTTAAGAAAATGTTCGAACGGTAAAATATTTTCGTTCTCCATCTTTATAAAAACAACACCAACGAAAGTAAACTAAACTACCCTTGCACTCGCAGTTCACTCACTGATTGTATTGATTTGGGGCTGTCAAAATCTGTAACAAAATCTTCCAGCTGCTTGCAATCAGTACACGTGATTTCCCTGATAGTGCAGGGTCTACGTAAAAGAAAACTGCACGTATTGATGAAAAGGTGCCGCTTTGCACAGTGGGTCGTGATACTATTAGAAATGATTTGAGGACCCTTATTTTCAGCCCTTAGGATTCAAGATGGCAGCCAATTTATAACTGAGGTTTAGTAAACCAAAGTTCTTGCACATTTTGCCCATTTTATATTGTGACATGCACATACAACACAATTCTCAGCCATTTCTTTGCTAGTTTTCACCACCATACATTTTACGGAGTTCCAATTACTCAGTTATAACCTTATGGAGGTCTTTTATAGAGGAATGTGGGGTAAAACGGGGCAAGGAAACGAAGGGTAAAAAAGGTATTGCAAATTTACATGTTTTTTTTAAAATTATTAATCAATAATTTACAACCTGCTTGTTTACACTGTTGAACAACGACTTATGGAACTGCTAGTAGTTAATTGTTTCTTATATTTTGTCTTTCTATTATCAATAATTATTACACATGATTTCAATTGTGTCGTTTAATAGTAAATCTCTTGCTATTACAACAGGGTATCTTAGTAATGATATAACATACTGGACAATATAGGCCAGGGGCATAAAAACGTTAACTACAATCCTATTCCCCATTATGTCCCATGCGTGGGGCATAACGGAGAAAAATACCATTTTTGGAATATGATAAAGAAAAACGGTTCCAAAATATTTGCTAGGATTTGCTGGTGGAATATTGTAACTGAATGTTCAACGTGTCTACCACAAAAAGAATTGCTACAATTGAGCTATTGGTTAACAATCTATACAAGCAAATATCTTACGTTTCCCGTTCCCCTACAATTAAATCAACTGATTTAAAGTTAAAATTATGTACGTATTTAGTGCCTTGAAATCTAAATACAGAGTATTTCAACTTAAACAAAAATCTTACTCAATAAAAATTCTTATTTAATAAAAGAAAATTTAAAATTCTAATACAAATTTGTAGAAGGAAATTAACATTTTATTTAATAAAAGAATAAGATAAAAGTAGTTCTCCAAAACAGCTGAATTGAATATTCTAATATTAGAGGTTATATACGTAATCACTTGCATAACTTGCATTTCGAACATGTTAAACATTTATTGTGTTGGGTTAAGTGACTCAAATGATTTGTGCACTCAACAAAAACGACACTTGTTAATTTACCTGTAGCTCATCATTTTCATTGTACGAAAAGCTGTGGTTGGAACACCCACCTTTACATAATCTATACTGAAGTTTACTAAACCTGTTACAAATTGGCCGCCATCTTGAATCCTAAGACCTGAAAATAAGGGTCCTCAAATCATTTCTAATAGTATCACGACCCACTGTGCAAAGCGGCATGCTTTCATCAATAAGTGCAGCTTTCTTTCATTATATAGCTCGTAGAACCTCCACTATGAGGTTGTACTCATCTTTCAAAAACAGCAAGTGGCACTAAGATCTTATCTGTTTCTCTGTGTGTCGATGACTGACTGTCGGTCACTGACATAGTTCATCCTCCATTTTGAGAAATTCACTCACAGGAAAGAAACATATCGACCGACCGCTCACTATATATATATGAGCTCCTGCGTAGCCAAGTCGGTAGCGCGCTCGACTTCAATGCGAGCGGTCCCGGGTTCGATTCCCGGTGGGGGCTCAAAAAATTTCGGTGTTGACCCAGCATCGTGAGGACAACTGGGGAGCTGCTGTGAATAAAAGACAGTGGCGATCACAGTGAGAGCTTCGGCTCTCCTCTCCCAACCCGTCTGGTCAGCGTGGGAGCAGTAGACCAACTCCTCCCTTCGGGGAGAGGCCTCATCCAGTAGTGGATTGAATATAGCTGTGATTTATTTTATACATATATATATATACTTACGTTGTAGTTACTCATACGAAATGTAAAGCAAAAAAAGTAACGCAAACTAGGTACGTTTCTTAAAAAATTGTAACGCATTACCGTTATAGTTACTTTGGAAAAAATGTAACGCGTTACTAGGAAACGTTACTGAAAAAGTAACGCGTTATATCCGTGACGTTACTTCCCATCACTGTTCTGAACGTAGTTCACATACTTGTCAATCAATGATCGACGAAAACTGCTGCTTAGTATGCCACACAACTTGGTGTAAGAGGAATCCTCCATCAATGACGTAATCTGTATTGCTTACATCAGTAACGCTGACTGGAATGAACAAATTATACAGAGTTGATTTGCGTGTCTTTCCACCGTCATCGAAAATGGATAAGGGGCTAATTCAAATACAAAACATGACTTCATCTGTTCTTGTGATTTCATATGGAAAGGAATTCTTCGGAATATGATATCAGGGTTCACGGAGACCTGTTCGTCATAGATGTTGAGAGCACAGTTCACCCCTCGCAGTGACATTACTCGGTTTTTCCTCTGGAACTTCAGTTCCTTGAGGTTACTGCCTGTAATGTTCACCATGTTGGAGTTCCCAATTTCGTACGCCTCGTGGCAGTTGATGCTTTTATCCCCCAGCTTATATACATAATAGTATTCGAGAGGGATTGGATCATGAGAATCAAGCCAGTCACAGAATTTCTGAACATCGATGTTGTCTCCTATCCTTCTAGATGTTGTATCAACGTGAAGACAAACCACAGAATTTCTCAATCTGATGTGATTAAATAAATTAATTCAATCATTTATTACCCTTTACTTTTTATAAGATAATGCGTGTCTTACACCTACATTTTCTAGAATGGCACTAATTATTGAATTTTAACAGCACTGTTAATTTAAATTTTGTATAGGGTGTATACGGTAAGCACATTTTAGGCCTATCATGCCCCTCCCCCAATAAGCAAACTGCTACCACCCTCCATTACGTAAAATTTTATGTTGTGAAGCCCACATCAACTCTGGAAGGGATTAGATTGATAAATCGTCGGTTTCCGAAGTAAGAGAAGCGAAAAATGCTAAATTTTCTTGCAAAATATCAAAATTGTAACTTTTGCCTATTTTTGACTGCCGATTTTGACCATACCCCTCGCTCGAATTTCAAAGTTTAGGTATTCATTCGATACAGAATTTAATGCTCTACGACTTTGTATATGCTTATGCCCTAAAATGTTTTGTTTTCTAGTTATTTTCGCAAAACTGAAAAAGTGTGCCATTTTTTGTCTATAGCGGAAAGCTCCACTCAGAAAATGGTGCAAACTCAGTTTACTCTTATTTGGGATGCCCCAAGTGATTTGGAAACATTTCTAGCTTTTCCCAAATTTTTGGAAACCATTGTTTTCCTATTTTGACTGGCCTACGTCTCTTCTTAAGAAGATTGATAAATCATATGTCTACATTTCCATTTACAAAATTATAAAACATATCATCGTTAAGATTTCATATTGTGATGTGTTGAGCACATATTTTTATTGTTAGTTACGTAATTGATTATTCAAAATGTTGCATTTATAACTATATTTCTACCTCTGAAAAATAAAGGGGTATTGTTTGCCGTTAGACTATTTACACTTGTAATAGTATAGACTAAATAATAATATTATATAGTATATGTCTCTATGATAATAGACTTTAAAAAAGTCTGATGATGATGGGTGTTCTGCTCAAAGGCAGGTGCTGACCCGAAGATCCCTGGGCAAGGTAAACCGATGGTAGTTTGCCATTGCCTTCCATCGGATGAAGATGACGTTCTAAGGACGGGACCTATACAGATTGAAGTGGAATTCGAATCACTTGTGTTCTTCCGGAAATCGGACCTGGGGCCTCTTGATTATAAGGCGGAACTTTTTCATAAAATTAAAAAAAAAAAAAAAAACAGAAACCTGCTGTAGTTTAAAAATTGTCACATCATTCGTCTTACTTTCATAATTACACAGAAAGCCATTTTATTATAAGATATTTTGGCGTTATTAACTCACAAATTGTAATTTCTTGATATTACTTGCACCTGCACACTAAAAATATTCCTGCTAAGAATAAATAAACAAGCCTAGCGACTTCAGCTAGCAACACTGCAAATCAGCTGTTCCAGAGTACAACGATTCTAAGGCTATAAACTTCCGTTCGTCATGCATCAGGGAGAAAAAATATTATCGTGTTTCGTGAAGAGAAGTATTAAAACTGAATTACGTATATAGTAGAAGAACGTTATCTGTAAAGGATTTGTAGTAGCTAACAATAGAACACTCTTCTTTTAAAAAGCCTGTAATATCATACGAAAAGTATCGAAGAAAGACAAAGAACTGTGAATCTTTAGACTGTCACTGTCAGTTGTGTTTGTTGTTATCGTATCTTGAACCAAGACGTCAATGTACTTGGATTGAAAATAATTAGAATTTCTTTGCACAAAATAATTTGACAGTACGAAAACTGATAAGATATGTGTGCTGAAACAGTATAAATTCATCCAGACCAATACGACGTAGGAGATAGTTGCATAGAATGAGGTGTAGTATTTTGATCTTAACGACTGACTTTTTTTTTCAAGGTCCCAAAAATAAACATGTAACAGCTAATCTATTTGGCAGACCTTGAGGATTTTAGACTAATTTTATACAATGGGCCGTGGATCGCCTCGGTGTTTCAAGACGAGGAATTGCTTTAAGTTTGTGTTGCTATGACGTGAATGGACCCAGAAATGGCGAAAGAAGTGCAAAGTAAATTTATTCTTCACTGGAATTACCGAGGTTTCTCAGAACTTCCAAAGGAATTGAGACACAATGGAGAACATGTAGAAGAGTTATATTTGAAGTGGAATAATTTGGTGGTAGTAGTAAGTACTGTAGTGTTAGCGCAAGTGCTGTTTGATGAATCAACATAATGTGTTTTGGTTGTCAATGATCATAACGTCACTGTTAAATAATATTCGCATAAAGCATCTGAGGGACTCTGCGGAAAACGCACAGGCATTACGTCGGGTGTTCCATTGGGTATTACTTTAGCCTACGTCGGGCGTTATTTTTCGAACTGAAAAGGTCACAGGTTCATGTATCGGAGAATAATGTTTATTTCTATGTCACCATTGATGTTTTGCTCCAAAAACACGGACAGTATGTCGAGTGAGCGCTAGCGAACGAAGACGGGTTTTAAAAAGCCAGGTTAGTTTTTTATACACGGTGAATCTTTCACAGACACCACATGTGACTGCTTCATTTATGGTTCCAAATGGAACGCCCGATGTATACTAAATAGAGACCGTTCGCTGTCTTAACCCAGCCTCTGTGACTTTAACGAATTTATTCATGAATAGTTTTTGTAGTGACAGAGTGTTTACTAACAGATCAGATCAGGTTAGGTGGATAAAGTTTACAGCGTCTCTTTAGTATAAATCGGGCGTTCAATTTGGAACCAGAAAAGGAGCAGTCACAAGTAATGTCTGGTTAATAGTGATGTGCATCGCGTATAATAAATATCTAACCTGGATTGTCCTAACTCTTCTTCGTTCGGTATCGCTTACTCGACATACTATCCGTGATTCTGTTGGCAAAATATCATAGTGGTACGGAAATAAACATGTCATGTTGACGTAGCATTACCATGACTAAGATTCATGAACCTGGGACTGATTTCGTTCGGAAAAATCACACCCGACGTAAGCTAAAGTAATACCAGGTTTACTTTATGTACTCTAAACTGGAACGGGCCACGGTGCATCAGTTGGTAGAGCGCTTACCTCTGGTGCTAGAGGTCGTCGGATCGATCCCTGTTCGTGCCATTTGGGCTTTGTGGTGGACAAACACCGTTTGCGTGTGATTTTCGGGGTGCTCCCGTTTCCTCACACTTTCTTCATTTCACCAATTCATCCGATCATCATCAATACGGCCTGAACCATAGTTGCCTAAAGGCCTTAAGTTAAATTCAAATTCCAAACTGGAGCTACTGGCCAATATTATACGCTCTATTCAACACATTTAAAAAAAATATTCCTGGCATTTCCATACGCACAGCACGAGCCACACTCAGATGGCTTTTTTCTAAGCTTTTGCTTTTTTTTTATTACAATTTAAGCTTCAGTGGGTTAGGTTAGGTTAGAAAAGTCAGGTTTGGTTATTTTACACGCATTTTTCAATTAAGATGAAATTAAGCGTTTTTAAGGAGTTACATGGATGAGGATAGCAGCAGACCGCGATATGTGGGAGGAAAGGAAAAAGGAGAGGCCTTCATCCAGCAGTGCATAGAAAACTGCTAAATATGATGATGATAATACGCATTGTTCACAGTTGACAGTCAGTTACTGCCAATCCTCATCCATAACGGAAGCTCATGTAGTTCTATGTACTTCTACCTCTTTCGCCCTTATTACACTGCTTCATGACTACAAAACTTATTCTAATTTGAGTTTCAACACTGCTACATGCATTCTTACCATTATTCTTTCGCCTGTAAATTTTACTTTCGTTGGAGTAGATAAAGTAAATCTTACCCGGTTAGTTTTGTTCAAGTCTTGTGCATGGTTTCTAAAAGAGCGTGTGACGGATACTAAAGAAAGGCCGGAAAGAAAGAGATTAAAAGACTGTATCGGTAGGTAGCTCTTATGACAATACGACTTGGTATCCATCTTGAATAAAGAAAAACAGTTTTTTGACAAGCCTGATTGTACTTTAATTCTAAAAACAAAATTAAGTGTAACCGTTTCGGAAGTATACTACCTCCTTCTTCAGATTACACTCTACAACTAAACATAGAACATAGCTTAGGCAAACATGAAAAGAGGTCGCATTTTATTTTCCACTAATCAGGGGTCAGTACTGATTACAAGTTCACTTTTCCTCCTCAGGCGAGAGCGCCTGCAATTCACCTGTCAAATTTGATGAGCCAAGAGATCAAAAGCAACTTTTATCAGTTAAATGCTGGAAATTCCTTTGTATAAATGGTTTCTTACAAACATAAGTACCTCTCTATAACGGGTTTTACAAACGAACTAAAAGAAAAGTACGAGTAATAAATAAATAAAACTAAAATAACAATTATATCAAAATAAATAAAAATTATAAATAAATCTAAATTAACGTTAGAAAAGCCTGCTACAAAAATGCTGGTTAGTGGCCTCATATCCTTCTCTTTTTCCTTCTCAATTTTTGAAAATGTTGTCCCACTGTTCATTAATACTATTTTCACTGTTCCAGTTCATAGCCTTCTCTTATCCTTTTCGCTTCTTTTCACTTTCTAACTGCCTACATTCTTGTTCTAGGACTGTTGGCCCTTCCCAGTTTACTTCATGATCCGTTTCACTAACGTGCTTGAAAATAGTATTAGTGTCTCTCCCTAATCTGACATCATCCTTATGTTGCATTAAACGTTCTTGTAGCCTCTTCTTGGTTTCCCCCATACCCCACATGGCAATTCATATCAAACCCCTCTTTGTCGTGAGTCCGCTGTCGATCCCATCTTTCTCCTAACGATATCTAATATTCTGATACTGCTCTTCCTGCATGTCTTAATCCTTTCTCTCTTTTAGAATTCTGCTTTTCTTCTTGTACCCCTCCTTATCTTCCTCTCTCTTGTTTTCCTTTTTACCCCTCCTACTCCTCTTCCTGTTCTCGCCACCGTGACCATCCTCTTTCAGCTTTTGCCATAGCCTTTCACTTTCTCCATTTGCCTTCTATATTTATCATACCAACCCTTTCTTCCATATTCCTAATGAAATTCACTTTTGTTCCCTCGTTGACGTCACTTCTCCTATGGCAGTATACGCCCGTTGTGCAGTCCTTCTGGAACCACATCCTTACAAACTTGCTTTCCTCTCTTCTCGTTATTTTCATATCTAAAATTCAACACACCGTCCTCTTCCATTTTTCTCTCTCCAATATAATTCCCTTTTTCTCATCATTCATCGTTTTAATAAAGTTCTCTAAATTGTCTTCTAATGCCTTTCCACACTCCAAAACAATCGTCCACGTACCTACAAAACACCGGTAATTTATCATTACCTTTTGATATCATCGCTTTTTCCCATTCGTTCATTACCAGATCTGCTATTGCCGGATTTATACACGAACCAATGCTTAGACATCCCTCATTTTCACTATCCTCTCACTTATCTAACAGAAACTATTCGGCAGAAGTGAAAAAAATGATTGTAAGATTTAGGGACAAGAAAGGACTGTCATGTTTGGTGTGGACGTAAAAAGTATGTTTCCCAGTCTCAAGAGAGAAGAAATTCTGAGAGTAGTGGACAGTGTGATGAAAGACAGGGAAATTGAGAACTGTAACAAGTAAGTTACTGTGGTTCCAGCGCTCGAAATTAGTAGTGGTCCACTGGCCGACGGTTAGTAACTAAAAATTGTCAGGGGTCCTTTGGGCCAATGTTTTCTGAAGTACCAATATAGTAATAAATGTACCTGTAGGCTGTATTTAACGTTGTATCAAAAACAAAAATCATGAAATCCCAGAATCTTAGGAACTAACATATCAGCTGATCAACACCTCAGGCACAAGTGCCGGAGACAGGAAACAACTCGTATGCAACGCGGATACGCCGTCTTCTCACTGAATCCATATTGTGTAATTATGACGTTGCTTCGGCAGTACGTCCTAAGAACTGTTCCTCTGAATTGGGAGTACAAAATTCCAATCTTGTACATCCAGATTTTGAGAGGCAGCGGTGAACCAGGGATTGGGTTTAGAGGGGCGGTTCTTTGCCTTCCAGTTCTTGGGAGGGAACCGATTAATAGAAATAAGAAGGAAAGTAAAGTATGAATCTCTGGGTCCGTCACTAATTCTCAAAAATAGGGCAAAGATCCATATTTTACCTTCGTTTCTGTTTCTATTAATCGGTTTCATCCCACGACCTAGGAGGCAAAGGACCTCCCCTCTAAACCTAATCCTGGGTTCGCCACTGGCTCTCAAAAATTGTGAGTACAAAATTGGAATTTTGTATTCCCAATCGAGGGGTACAGTTTTTAAGGTATATACTTCTTTATAAATAAAGGGAGGAAGAGCCAGATGCCCCAATATTTCTCCCAACGGCTCCAGATTCCCAGCAAATTCTCCCGAAGAAGATATTTAGTGTAAGAGAACAAAGTAAGTATGATAATTCAGACAGCAGGCATTTCTATTTGATAAGTATGATCTTGTTTACTTTGACATAGAATTTTTACAGGGCTATCATTATTCTTTAGTGTTTGGTATTCTATATAGGGTTGTAGCCTAATAAATTTAATAAAATGCACTGATTATAATTATTTACTGGTCTGAAAAGGGTCAGCAAGATTTTTGTTGGACCAGTGCAGAAAATATTTCACTGGCCCATAGTCCAGTGCTACCAAAAGTTAATTTCGAGTGCTGTGTTTCTGCACAGTGAAAACTTTGGACATTGTATTAACTCAAATGCAAAAAAGCGTTCTGAAGTGTCAAGAAGGTTCAATCATAGACCTAATAATAGATAGACTTAACACGCTACCCCATTTCTGGCTGCGCTAAAACGAATGTGGTTTTGTTCAGAGCATGTGATTTTGAATCCATCCGCTAGGTAGCTCTGCCATAGACCTCATAGTAGAATATGACGTCTATGGCAGAGCTACCTAGCGGATGGATTCAA
>JAGDQP010001795.1:15851-78607 GCA_022664845.1 Lepisma saccharinum | reverse complement strand
TATATATATATATATATATATATATATATATATATATATATATATATCAGAATAAAGACAGATGAAAGTACTGTATTTTGAGGAAAGTCCTGATGCGCTGAAGACTAAACGAATGCTAATTGTTACTGGCGTTGATAAGTAGTCTTCAAATGAGTTTTCTTCTCTTCTTCTAACGTTTCGGGAGTTTATGGTGCTCCCATGATCACAGAAGAGAAAACGCCGAGATGTTTGTTGAAAGAAGTGAAGAAGAAAGATAAAGGAAACAAGGAAAAGGAAATGAACTGTACTTAACTTTTCTTGAACTTCCTGGTATAAAAGTGAAACAGGGGAGCCAGGTACGTGATTGGTGGCCAATTATCATTCTGTGTTTCGACCTCTTCAGAATGTGGTCGTGTCAGGTTATGTATTAGAAATGCAGTGCAAACAGGTCAAGAATGAAGGTGTAGGGATCATTGTTCATTTGTGTGTGTGTGTGGGCGGGGGGGGGGGGGGAAAGAAAGTTTGGGGTTAGGAGTTATGGACAAATTTACAAGGCTGTATCAAAAAATTACCTGACTAGTTCTGTAGCCGATTTGTTCAGTTTAACACAAAACTTCCCGTTGGCTCCTAGTTTCATGATGTATTCGTAGGCACAGTGGGTTTTCTCGGGGTACTCCCGTTTCCTCCCACTTTCTTCATTCCACCAGTTCATCCCATCATCATCCATATGACCTGAGCCATAGTTGCCTAAATGCCTTAAATTCATTCGTAGGCACACGTGATCTCAAAAACAGCCAATTCCCGATGTTAACAAAGCGATATTGCAAGTCTCTCTCTCTCTCGCTGCGAGTGCAACCCTGTACTGTTTTCTGTTGGCGCACTACAGAGCTAGTCCGGGAACTTTTTGATACACCCTTGAAAGTCATGACACACACGTCCGTTTTCATGACGACCATCGTAATTTGTCTAAACAGACAGGCAACCACGCTGGTTGAAAAGTTCTCAATACAGCGGCCTCAAATTCTTTAGAATTGTTGAACTCGTCTTCGAAGGCTTGGGGAGGGTAGGGGGAGTAGAATGCTATTCGGTGTTTCATGGATTAGTTGTCGAGGTTCCTTGATAGGGAAACTAACAAACAGGGACCTTATAATACGACTTAGTCAGCTAGTCCGTGTCCAAAAATAAATCTCAGAAACCACAAGTTGTAAGAGGTGTTGTTAGAAAGCTGGACTAGCTCAGAGGCGCCGGAATCGTTTTCATTGGTACAGTCAGTCAGTGTTGCCAACCATTTTTTTTTTAAATTGTTTATCTACACCAAAATTGGCATAAAGATTATTTGACACAAGAGAAAAAATGTTGTGGGTGTCGAGCGGTCTGGAAAACCTGTAGAAGTCCGCAAGCATCTCCCACGCAGAAAAATCTCGTAGGGAGCGAGGTGGAGGGAGTATGAAGGATGGGGTAGGACCGCCATATGAAACAGTAGCTGGTTGGGAGACATTTCCAGTCAGAGGAGGTTCTCGCCGCAGTGACGGATGCCCTACGGTCGATTCCAGCCCATGTATTCCAAGAGTTCTTCGAGTAATTGTATCAGCGCTGGCTGCAGTATAGTTTGACCAAAAGACATCACTTTGCATAACAGGAATGCGGTACGAGGTACGGGGGTCATGGCAACTATTTCTTTTCTTTTTTTTCGAAAATGGTGATGAATAAAAAAAATCTGAAATATGCAAATGCAAGGTTAGTTCATATGTAAACATTACATGTAGGAGATAGAGGAACACACACACCGCCATAAAGATATAGCACGAGAAAAAAACGAAAAAAATGGTGTCGTTTCAAAGGTGTTTTACTGTCAATTGCAACAGTACACAATAGTGCAGGGCAGGAACACGTACCGGTGACATCTTAGAGTCCCTCGAAGTAGTCTCCCAAAGAATCCATCATACACTGCCACCGCTGTGGAAGACGCAGCAATTGACAGTAAACACCTTTGAAACAACACAATTTTTTTCGTCTTTTTCCTCGTGCTATATCTTTATGGTGGTGTGTGTGTTCCTCCATCTCCCTACATGTAATGTTTACATATAAACTAACCTTCCATTTGCATATTTCAGATTTTTTTTATTCGTTACCATTTTCGAAAAAAAAAAAGTTGCCATGACTTTTGCAATGACTCTCGTATATACTAAAAAAAAAGCAGCCAGTCATAAAAGTATTGATTGACTCTAGTGGTATATTCTCACAAATGGTGCTGCCATATTGTTATATACATTACATACAGTTTCCCTTATATACGTGTTATCTTCATATTTTCTGAGAGGGTTGACCGTAACACGTGGGCGCCAAACTTGGCAAACGAAATTTCATATATAAGTTTATCACTATAAGTATCCAAAACTCAAATTTACTGTAATGCATCCGTTATGGTTTATCGAGAACTTGTTTGATTCCCCATTGTAAGAAGTCGAAATTGAAACTCCTGTGTCTCAGAAACAAAGGTAAACTTTATTTTGTATAGGCCATGTTAGTAACTTGCTCATTAAAATCAACAAACGTCCATGCCTTCAGGTGGGATTCGAACCCGCAACCTTAGAGACGCTGGTATAACGCCTCAGACCACATGATTACCTTGAACGGCTCGAAAACAAAGATTTACGACTAAAACTTATAACTTATATGGACTTTCTTCATTGTTTCCGTCCCAGGACTTTGACTGCTAAGTTTTTTCCCGAATATTACTGTAAACCTTGTATATTCTCAAAATGTAAAAGAATATGTGTATCATGTATGTAAGAGAACGGTTTAACGCACGGAGGGTTAGTTTAGAATTTAGTACATTTGGAGTGTAGGAAATTAGGTAAGGTTACGTTTAAAAATACCTTCTTTGTCTCTCCTTCTACTGGATAATCCTAAGTGGACTCTGTTGAAGCACACGCTTCTTGCCACTACATCATCGCTACGAGCAGTATCAAAATTTATTCTTTTGAATGTTTGCCTTCCAGTAAAAAATAAAAAACTATTATGTGTAAGATGCTGGACAATTTTATGTACAGGGTCCGGCAGGAAAGTATGGTGTTTTTTTACAAGACTGTCACACGCTTATTTTTAAACGAATTTCAAAATGATTTGTTATTATCCATTAATGTTACATTGCTATTTGAGATTACATATTGAAACTTAAGAAGCTTCGAAAAATCACATCAGTTAGGTGGCGCCATTTTTGTCGAGGCATTCTTGTACGACTGGTGAAATTGTCGATACACCTTCTAAGAACCCTTTGAATTTCTTGCGTTATGGTATCGGAAAGGGATTCAAGAGTACTTTTTCGTTAACCCCATAACATATAGTCACAAGGTGACAAGTCTGGTGACCGAGGAGGCCACTCGACATTTCCCTCTACAGCATTGTAAACAGACACGCGATGCGCTACAGAGCAAGGCTCCAATGCTACTGACATGGCATGTGCATTAAGTACATTCAACCATTCTAGTACATATTCGGCCCACCGCAGCGCGCATGACAGTCTTGTCAAAACCACCGTACCTCCCTGCCGAACCCTGTACTATTACTTATTCTAGACTAAAAATCTTGGGACTGGAGATTCCACTCCACTCAAAACAACCACTTGACACACACACCGAATTTTCCAACTAACATTAAACACGTTATCGCTAAATGCAAAAGATTTGCTGTTATAGAAAGATGTGCTACATTGCAAGATCACCCGTAGGCGACTTTTTCAAACGCAGTAGAAGAAAAAAGGTTGGGGTGGCGTATACTCTCAATAGTTAAAACACATTTGTAGATATATTTTCAATTTCGAGAGTAACTATAATAGTACGACACCATGTAATTGAATAATGATTGCTGACTCCATCCGTGTAATTATTAATAAGTTGCACACGATCGATTTCGCGGTAAAAGCTGTCCGCATCATCAGGTGTATCGAAAGGTACAGAGGTTGTGTGTGCTGTGCTGAAATGTAAACAAACAAGATGGCGGACGTTAATCGGCAGAGGACAAGTGTTGCCAGTGGAACCGCTCATCCGAACATCAACCGCATGTACTAAAGTGTAGAGTGGGTGAACTGTGTGTCAGCGTAATTTTAATGTTAAAAGACCTTAATGTATTTGTTTATTAAAACCTCTATTAATGAGTGGGATCCGGATTTTATCTACCTCCTGTATCTAGATTTAATTTTGGCTTATGTTTATAGATATATGTGCTTTCATAAACTATTCTGTCTAGAAATTAGAATTCGTATAATTGATGACGTCATACGCCTACGCAGTTACACGAATTATAATTTCTCAGCTAAAATAAACAATGTTAAAATTTCAGATAGTTCATTTGATACATTCACATGTATTATTGGGGCCGCTTACGAAAATATTATTGGTTGTAATTTGTCCAGAATCTTTAAAACTATGAAAACTTACAAGCAGCGCTGGTACGAAGGCCTCTTAAAACCTTGTTTTCAAACACACGTAATTTATGTTCATCTGCAAGGGTTGTACTCGAACTTTCGCAACCGTAAAGTATTACTTGCAGAATAAACGTTCTTTATATTTACAATTTCAACTTCCTTGATATTTATCGCGATTGAATTGAACAGAAACATGCGTTGCCTGATGCGAAGTGACTCTTTTATTTCTTCCGTGACCTCGTTTTTCCTTATTACATATGCTCCCAGAGATTTAAATTTGTTTACTTTCTCCTTGTACATCAAAGCATAGCTTCCTTCGGGGGTAGCGAAAGTATGTAATTGTCAATCCCGTATACAACAAAACGAATTTATCTTGTACCCCTGGAAAATTGCCAGTCTGTTTGAGTTCGTATATTCGCATTCGTGTTAATGTCTCTTAAGATGTCAAAAGGAAGCAAAATATGTAATATTTTTTATAGACTGTATTTCTACTTACCTCTCATTTCTTGAATACTGAAATTATCGTTAATACAAACATGTAGAGTGTATATACAAACATGCATATATTTGACTTTGTCCTCTCTTAAGGACGTTGAAAGAAGACATAAAGATAGGGAATTGCAACTCATTGAAGAGAAACTCGCTAAACACAAAATCTGAAATCTTACTAAGTTATGTGTGGATAAAACCTAATTTAGGATTATGGATCATCAAGCCGTGGTAATATTCTCAGTATTCGCTCCACTTACCAACATAACTCCTGCTGCAACCAAGCCAAACCATTGAAGATATCATCCAGACTATAACAGTCGCGGGATCGAATTCAGAACCTTAGAATAGTTCAGTAAGACATTGCAAGTCGTAGCAGGTCAGACCGAAAGTCTGTCTTCGAACAAAGTTCCAAATGTTGAAGCAAATAATGTGTCCGTACACTGTCTCTCGAATTAATTTCTGCTTGACACGCACGGATCCTCTACAAACATAAGCAAACTCTGTGTTTCGGCTCCTCCAGACACCAATAGCGCTGACTATAACATTATGTTACACCCACGCGTTTACATAACATTTCCTGCTCAGTGGTAGAGCGTTGGCGTACCATTCGGGAGGTCATGGGTTCAATCCCTGTGGCCGATCATCCTGACTGAAGTTTTTCCTCAGTCACATCAGGCAAATGCTGGGATGGTACCTTTAACATCGGCCCTGGACGACACCTTCCCGAATCCTTTCCGCTCACCTATCCCGGCCTGAGCGTTAGATGCCTAAAGGCCATAAATATATGTTTTTTTTTTAAATCAACATTTCCTGGTTGTTACAACTGCTTGTAAACACGAATAACCAATTTTCTAGCGCTATCTTGCTAGGCGATGTGTAACAGAGTTGGATGACATAAACGAAGAGTTCTTAGCTTTGGCTATGAATTAACTTCTCGAAATGAAATACTGCACTCTGATATTGATACAAATCCATATTGGCATTAATATATAAACAATAGTTGCATGTACATGTATATAGGGTTGAAACAATGGACAAGGTCCAGTCCAGCGACTGCACACACATTTATATGTATATATATAACTCGCTTTGCTTCGCTGGGGGCGCTGCCCCCAGACTCCCGTGGGTGGGTGCGCTCCCTTTATCTTAACCTGCAGTTCTACACCGCCATGGTGTCCATCTGCACCCTCCCACGGAGGGGCTGCGCCCCCAAAGGGAAGGTTTGCCCCATTTATTGTAACCTACTTTTGGTCATACACCTTCATACAAAATTTCGTTTCTCTAGCTTCAGTGGTTTGGAAATTGGATTTTTGGGCGGCCATTCTCGATCCAAGTTGACGACTATTTTAACGTTTTCTTATATTGTCGTGACCTACTTGTGATGGTACACATTTATGTAAAATTTGATTCCTCTAGCTCGAACGGAAAATAGATTTTTGGACGGCCATTCTGAATCCAAGATGGCGACTTTTTCCAAATGTTTTAATATTTTCGTAAACTACTTGTGATAATACACCTTTATGCCAAATTTCGTATCTCTAGCTCAAACGATATGGAAAATGGATTTTTGTGTCCGCCATTTTGGATTCAAGATGGCGTCTGTGGATACAATATGTAACATTTTCGAAGCCTACAAGTGTTAATGTATCTACGTACCAAATTTCATTCCAGCAGCCCCAGCGGTTTAGGCTGTGTATTCTATACAACAATAAGTTTGGCGGCCATTTTGAATCCAAGATGGCGACTTTTTCAACATTTTGTAATATTTTTCTAAACTACTCGTGATCATTTACCTTCATACCAAATTTCGTATCTCTAGCTGAAACGGTGTGGAAAATGCATTTTAAGGTCCGCCAAATTGGATTCAAGATGGCGTCTTTGAACACATCTCGTAATATTTTCGTAACCTACTAGTGATGTTGTACCTTCATACCAAATTTCATTTCTCTGGCCCCAGCCGTTTAGGCTGTGTATTCTATACAACAATGGGCTTGGCGGCCATTTTGGATCCAAGATGGCGACTTTTTCAAAATGTCTGATTTTTTCCTTTACCTACTCATGGTCCTACACCTTCATACCAAATTTGGTGTTTCTAGCTCCAGTAGTTTGGCCTGTAAATTTATATGGATGAGTCAGTCAGTGACCATGGGATGACTAATGTATAATTTTTTAATTATTCGCAGGTGCTTCCAGAGCAGTGTAATATTCACCATCTTCAACAGGATTACTGTCCAAGACCCGACGGAAACAAACAAGTACCTGTCTTTGGTTCTCCCACAAGGATTGAAGCTTTTAAGTGTTCCAGGAGGGGGCATCACAGTTCCCTCTCTCCATGAATTATCTCTTAGGATTGTATACAAAATATTATACACTCACAGAGTGTTTATAATTAAAGAAAATCATGGCCATGAAGTAGCGATGTACCGTCAGTCCAGTTGTCCGTACGGGTCATGGAATTTCGACTTCCTACCAAAATCAATCTCACATCATCTTTCACAAGGACCGATTGCTATTTGTTTTTGGGCAGCTTGTCAAACGCCAATATTTACGTACTGTGAACTCTGGGTCGTACCCAAACCAATTCGAAATCGAGGAGAAAATTCTACAAATTATGTTTTGTCAACGCTTTATTTTTGTTCGAGAGAATGCAGCCATTGTTTTGCTCAAAGTGTTTTAAGTGACTGGACAGAGGAATGGGAGAAGACTCTTGTGCGATCTCAGTTAAAGTGGTTTTAACTCAAAAGAATATGTAAATAAAATGTTAGTATTTATTATATTTTTTTTACAAGAGAAATATTTTAATCTCCTTGATTTATGTGTAACACCTCTTTACTTCTAAATTATTCAATTTTACGTTTCCTAGGGGGGGGGGGGGTCAAAAATAAAAAACATCTATAGTAGTGCCAATATGTCTCGACATTTGATATTCCTTTTGACGCGCTGCTGTCGTTTGAAGGAATTTCGCACCCTCTTGCCACCCGTAGAGCTATGTTGCCATACTTCGCAACATGAACTTTGCCTTCAGTCGTGTGAAGGAGTTGAAAAACAAACTGTGGTACATACCCCCTTCCCTTTTTCCTTGTTTGTGTGCTGCTGAGTAGAGCTTGAGATTGAGGGAAATCTTATTCTCGCCCTGTGCATTTCGTACTTCCAATAACAATACAGGTAAAACATTAAAAGGCGAGAAACACGATAGCTAATTAAATCCCAATTAGAAATTCCGGAAAATGGGAATTCTGAAATGTCGGACATCATCACCAAATGATAGATGTTTGAATTTTATTTACGGTCTTTAGGCATTTAAGGCTTAGGCCGGGATAGGGGAGGAGAAAGAAAAAACCTCAGTCAGGATGGTTGGCCGCTGGGATTGAACCCACGACCTACCGAGTGCTACGCCAATTAAATGATAGAAAACAACGGCCCACCGCCAACAGACAGTACAAGGCATGTTATTTTGAGTACAATTAACACTTGCTGGCCAAGGTGTAAAAAAATTCTTACGATGAACGCCTGAGCCTGAGGTGCAGACTACAGACCATAAATAAAAAAATTAAAATTTTATTTCGGAAAGTCAGAATACCGAATTTAAGGTCTGTAGCATAAAAGCTTTAGGCAACTTTTGCAGAGATGCGGTGGAGTATGATGGGATGAAGAAAGTGGGAGGAAACGGAAGAACCCCTAGAAAACCCATGCTAACCGTGTTTGTTCACCACAAAACCCCCATGGCAAGAAGAGGAATCGAACCGACGACCCCAAGCGCAAAAGGTGAGCAATTTACCATTGAATCACCGACTTTTCGAGTTCCAGAATTCCTAACACCCCTAGTAGACCCTAACTTTCCAGAAGCAGCTGCTGCTCTCTCTATGGGAAATATCCAGTGGCTTGAACTTTTCTCATCGTCACAAAACTTTATCACTTCGCTTATTATTTTTCTTCCCTCACTGCGTACCACAGCATTCTTCTTTTCAGCCATACCAAATTTGTTAAATTTGGCAATAGCGTTACATATTCAAGACTCCCTCGGTCATTGCCCCGCTGAACCCTTATTGGCTCAACGCGAGGGTGTGTTTTAGTTCGCATTTTTGACACAGCTCAAGACATCTTGGCAGCACTATACATGTTTTTAGGTCATGTAATCTTCCCAGGACGACGTGAAGTAACTGCGTGCTAAACAACGGAAGAGCATAAAGGTTCTGTAGCAGTGCTTGTAACGAGACCTTTTGACTTACTCTTTACAGTAACTATAGTTGTCGTTTTCTCGCTGAGCGGTCGTATATTCAAACTGCCATAATTTAATCTCAAGGGTCGCTTTCGTAGGTTCCCTTCGATGTGAAGTAGCTCGATCAATTAATATATATCTTGGCATGCCCCAAATCTACACTGTAGTGTGGGCTACATTGCATTTTCTTTAGAGGTATTCGCTTATCGCACGGCGCTTCAAGTAGCCAACGCAACCACAAGCAAATGCTCCAAAACATCTATCAGAAATGAAATGTCTATGGCGTCAAAAGCAAAGTATTTATTCAACAGACTTTTAAATATAACAATTCCCTCTAAATTATCCTCTATATGCTGTTTCCAGCATACCTATTTACATTCAAATGTTAATTAAACCATCTGGTATAAATATAACATTGTAATCATTGAATTCTCATATGACAAATGTTTTCTTTTTGTTCTCAATCTTATTTCAATAAATATAAATGCTGTGCCTATATTCGATACTTTGAAATCACAATCTAATTCTTTTTTCAAAAAGTTGCTCACTTCAAATTCCCGCTACTAAAAGTAGAGACTTCTACCGAGCATCAACAACTACTTCCAACACATAACTTTAAAACAAATGTAAATTCTTTCTTTTTATTTTATTTTCAATTGCCTTTTCATTTATATACAAAACATTGTTTGTATAATAATATAATTTGTTTAATAATATAAATAGTTTAAGCTTTTCTTCCAATGCTCCAAGGGGCCATATCATAGCTTCCCCACCTTGTGCAAAAAAAAAAAAAAAAAAAATTTTTCATTTAAAAATATATATCATTTTTTTAAACCCATTGATATATATTTTTTTTTCAGTAAATTCACAAAATAAATTATTTTCTTCGATTAATCTCATTTAATGCATAATAAATTAAATTTTATTGATTCAATAATATATTTAACATACTAAATAATTTTCTTTTTTAAAAAAAATTACCTGCTTAAACACACTTTGAATTGATTAATTATAACTTCTGATAACCATAATGATCATAATAATAAGTCATTTTCCATAAATTGATAAATCTTGATATTTAACTTCGAAGGGGCCATTTCATGGTCTTTAGATTCATCTCTCGTAAATATGGAAGTTGCTGATAAGCGTTCAAAGATTTTTAATCTTCGGTTCTTTTATAAAACATCGAGCGTTGTTGTCTGGTCAAAACCCTGTTTTATTAATCTAAGTTTATTTGCTCTAATCATAGCTTTTGCTTGCTTTAAACTTTGGTTTTCATTGCCTATCTAACTTCAATGTGTTTATATTCAACTATAAAAATTTTGTGTTATAAATTTTGATATCGAAAGGACACCAAAAAACGGTATTTAAAAAATCCTAGATGTATCCTTAACAAATCTTATGTTCTTAGTTAATCAGGGGACGCCTATGCGTTCAATATAGCGTATTACGTTTTCTGGTCATATTGTCGTTCACGGAATAGTTAAAGAGATCTGAAAAAGAAACAGTTTCGTATACCGTAGAATGGGGTAACTTTAACAGTAAAATTATTTACCTTTTTTCCATACTTCTATAACTTCCCTCTTGGTATGAAGTTATGGTGAGTACCACGGCTGACAAAGTTACCTCATTCTACGGTAGATTCGAGTGAACTTGTTATCAAGTTATTACGACTGCTTTTGGCTCCTTGAAGCTGAAATTAAACCCGAAAATTAGGTGACGTATTTTGAATTTAAAAAGGTTTTAAGCCGTGTATTTTTTAATATGAAGATAGGAATTCTAAGCTCAAAATTTTCATGATATATTAAAAAATTACCTTCTCCTATGTAAGAGCGTAAAGGGCTGTTAGAAAAGTAATGAGACTAATTTTCCATTAACCATGAATTTTATTCTTTTTACAATTTAAGATAGTTTCCTTGGTCATCTACACATTGATGGACGCATTGTTTTAATTGTTCGTAGCAGTGTTGAGAGGCTTCTGCTGGAATGGGTTTCAGCTCGTCGGTTACGCTCTTCCGGATATTATCCAAAGTACCAAATGGTGTCCTTTTCAGGTGGATTTTGAGCCAGGGCAATAAAAATAAGTCACAGCGACTAAGATCCGGCAAATAGGGAGGCTAGGGCACCACAAAATTGATATTTTCTGCCAAAAGTTCATTGATAACACGGTACTTTGGAACTATCTTGGAGGAAACTTTTCTCAAATCCTGGGAATCCTATGGACATTAACTGGTTCAAATTTAACGCACTACCGATCATCCTCAACTTGAATCGACGGTCCGACATTACAAGAGTCCTCATCTTTCCATATTGTAGTCCGTTTTTGTGCTTGACGGTCGTCTTCCTGCACGAGGTTGGTCTTCCACTCTTCTGTCTGTTATCTAAAAAGGTCTTGTGCTATCTGAACAGGAAATGTTCTCGATAAAATCTTCATGTTTTTTCGTAAGTCCCAGAAGCGGATTCGCCAAGCTTTACACAAAATTTTGCCGCTTCATTTTCATAACGCATCTTACAAACAAAACTCAATTTCAGACGTTCGCAACGATTGCGTAGCAGTAGCAAGTTCAAACTTGTACTGAGTCTAAGACAGGAGTTAACCTAACTGCCATTTGAAGGGGGAGACAGCAGCGTTGCCGGTTTGTGCACAATGTTGTCAGTCTCCTTACTTTTCTAATAGCCGCTTAAGCCACAGGAATGGTGTGAACATGGCCGTTTATTGAAAACGACAATATGTTTAAACGTAAACTAGTTTAAATGAGACCTTGCTGTCAAATTCCTGAATGTAGTAAGAGAAACTACTCCAACTGATTTGAATATTGCCTTGTGTCTTTAAGAATGAAGAGTTGTTGGATTAATCTTCAATTGGGACACGCTGTGCGAAAAGGAAACAGCCCTCAAACGTGGACACGATTCTGTAAAAAGGGACCAGACCAGAAATATGCGGTGTTGTAAAATAACACAGACAAAACCAGCTCACATGAAAATAATAGAAAAAAAACATAGATCATCGAGAGAATCTATCGAGAGAACCAAAAAAAAAAAAATGCCACAAATAGTGTGAATTTCAGGGTGACGATTCCACATATTAAACGATCTGCGTTAATTTTATATCATTTCACCTTGTAATCAAGGGGCCCCGGGTTCGATTCCCATAAGGCCACAGAATTTTTCTAAAGTGCAAACCGAGTAGTGGTTCGGATGTCACAATAAACAGTAGTCTTGTCCTTCATAACCTTCCGGTTACATTTGAACGTTAAGCCTAAACAAACGAAACAAAACCACATTGTATCTTTCTGTTTGCCTGAATGCCTGCTGTTTCATAGAGAAGCCAAATTAACTTTGCTTAAATATATTGATAGAAGTTTGCATCCAGTGACGTACATTATTGTTATGCAATTTGCACTCAAAGCAAAAGTTCTAAACAATTAGTCTTTTGCTCTAGTAATGTTTAGTATTGATAAAGTACACGAAATTCCGTAGAAGATTTTTTCTCATAAAAACCCCAGGAAACGAATTTATTGAAATCAAAAGTATTTTCTATAAGTGTGGATGGTTCAGAGCCAGAGTGAACTCAGATAGTTCGTACTATCTTTATTCACTTCCTTTATTGATATGCAAATCAAGTCTGTGTATTTCTGACACTAGCTTGGACTAAATTAGGTCTGTACTCTGTAGTCTTTTGAAATTGTCCAATCATTTTAATAATGTGTGTAACTCGAGAAGTAGGTGTTCGTGATGAAAACTGGCTTGATGTCCAAAATAGAGACCAATGGCGAACGTTTGTTACTGCGGCGATAAACTTGCGAGTTCCGTAAACCATTGAGTTAGTATAACTCTGTGCAGTTGTGTATCTTTTTGTTCTGAAGTGACTCTTAATAATTATATTCACAAGTATCAGTACAACGTATTTCTATCAGGTGTTCTCCGTGAATTAGTCGCTAGACTCATCGCATTTATTATCAAGGGGTCTCGGGTTCTAGTCCAGGTGGAGGACAATTTCTATCAGGTGCAAATCAAGTACTAGTTCGAATTCCACTTTGAGTTGTTGCTGTAGGTCCTGTCCTTCATATCCCCGCTGTTGCATAAGAACATTATGGAGAAACAAACTTTTTTTTTATCCATATGTAATATAATTTTTTTTTTTTTGCCAACCCTGGTTTGCTGTTATTATTTTGTTTAAGCTTTATGTTTTTTTCCTAGATTGTTATTTAAAGGCCGACATTTTTATGTCCGTCTTGGAATCAAACTCTACCACTTCGAAGAACCTGTACTGGCCGATTTATCATTTTTTCAGCTAGGATAACAACATTACAAAATAAATTATCAATTTATACCTCCAATTATTAATTTTAATATTCGGTCAGACTTTATTTTTGAGCTTATAATTCACTACTTAAAATAGAGAAAAATAAAAATAATCTCCGTTTTTATAATTGAATAGATGAGATTAAGAAAGAAAATATTCCAAATTTTAAAGCGAGAAATATTGTATCATTCTTGTTCCTGTCCTTATATTCTTCAGTTCAATGTCTCAAATACACGCTCTTTTCTTAATCTCCATTAAAAACAGTTCAACATCAACTTTTTCTATATTCATTCAGCACAACTTTCGCACGTCCACTCTCCGCTAGTGTGAACTATCCAATGCTGTGCAATGGCCCGTAAGGCGGCTTCCGCGACGCTATGGGCGATGCTGAAGGTCTGCGAAAACGTTCCGCAGAGTTTTCGTTGCTGTGTAAACCACTCCATTTACTTCAATGGCCCATAAGATTCCGTGCGGCTGCCGCACGACTTCCGTTCCGCAGGTGGGAACCGGGCATAAACAGGAGCACATTTTAGCGAACGTTTGGTGTATTTCTGGTCTATTGACTGGTCAGATGGCTGTGATTACGTTTATCGTCTGTACTTACAGAGAAAGTCGTCTTACTTCTGCTTACTTCGACCCACACTTATTCCAGAAAATGTCTGGGTATCCCCTATTTCGTTTGGGGGAATCTCTTCTATGCAATTTTGGATAGAGCAGGTTTGAAGTCATTGAAGGGTACCCATGTTGTACTCAGTTAAACTGTTAATGGCATTGGAAATATCATGCTCTAAAAGTTCATTTTCCCACGCTTTCGGTAGCCTATGGCACCGAAACGAGCATTTGTGTACCCTCGATTGTCTAGTTTTTCTTCTTCTCGTTTTCATGTCAGGAGTTTCGTTAGGGGGGAGGTGTTATTATTATTTATTTATTTTTTAAAAAAGGACATACAGGGTGTTGCAAAATAAGTCAAAGAGTTCTTATTTTGTTCTCATAGATTGCACACGTAAATTGTTTTTGGTTAAAGTAATTCGTATTAATATTTGTTCGTGAATTTATTTAGTTCATGTGAATTTCTTGCTTAAAGACCATTAATCTGAGTTCACGTACACAGAAACCAATACGGCATTGTATGTTAGTGGCATGTTTGTCGGTCAAGAGATAAAATGCAAGTGCAGAATGGAGTAGTTCCTTCATGCAGAGCTCAAAATAATAATATTTGAACATGATTACTACATTTTGTAAATTATGAGGGTCGCTTCCTCTCTACACAATGTTGCCTGTTTTCAGAGTGTGATCTAACTGAAGGGTATAATTCCAAAACTCGCTAAGTCCGTTTTCAGAATTAGAAAAACAGTGTTCCCGCCTGGCGCTCTGAGGCACACTCAGCCTCCTATCACATTGAGTACCAGAGTGTCCTTGCTATTCCTGGGCGCCTTGGGAAGGTAAAGGCGGTCGAGCGTGGAACTGAACACCCCACCTCACTTCGTCGTACCGTAGGTCAAGAAAATGTGGAGCTACCTCCACATCCCCCATGCACTGTTCACGGCACGTGTGTATCGCCCAGGGGATAGCTTTACCTTTTTTTTTAATATAGTAAAACTAGCGAGTTCTTAGTCATTACATACAAATGCAAGATCTATAATACGGCACAAGTTTTAGGATCACCGCCAGTAAAAACGACTGTTTTCAGTACTAATAATCATACGCTAACGCAGAAATGGACTGAGCTAGTTTTGGAATCATACTCTTCAATTTATAGTACCATGACTACAACCACTACATTCAGCGTCGTCAAACGAGGATTTGTTACAATCTTCAAGATCTTTGTGGTTCCATAAGCCCTTCTTCGTACACTATGAGGACAAAACGGTGCTTGAGACAGACTGCATTCGGGTACTATGCTTGAACACAGAAAAATACAACTGAAATATACTTCTTGTACAAATTTTTATTTCGTTTAAATTTGTTACAAAAAACTTCCGATACGTTATCTACGGAAATATAATAGCTTATTCGTAAGCAACAATATCGATCAGTACACGTTTCTGGATACAACTCAATGCTACAAAATTCACAGTACACAACAATGCCTTGATAAACAAGAGCCTCCCCTGTAACACATGATTTTTCTTGTCCTTTTATTGGATTATACTGTCTTGAGGACTTACAAAAATGTTACAATTGGGCAAAATACAATTTTACAACAAAACTTGTCACACAGGACTCACTGGTACAGAAATGAGTTGGTCTACAGTACGCTTCCTGCACTTCAACCGGAACACAGTATAGAGAGAGAACGTGTGACTGCTCCGGTTCCTGAATATGTACAACAAAAGAACCATATTGACTATACGATTCATACCAAGAACTGCAGAAGGCGTACTGACTGTCAACATCTCACTACATAAAATGGAATGTCTCTCCGATTTTCCACAAGCCAAGCTATACGAGTACTTGCGTTAGAACTATGTATACATGTAACGACTCCTTAAAAGGCAAATGTTTCATTCGTGGTGGTTATATGGAGTTCCACAAACTGTAGATTATTCGAGTTGCCTTAACTAAGGGGTAATATGCATAAAGTATTCAATAACGAGCTTTCATAAATAATTCATTCTTAATAACACATTAAATGCATGGACAAGTTTGAAAGTGTCTCACAAACTTGAAAAATCATGAAATAATTTTTCGTTTCCTTTTAATTTACATTTGAAGAGTCCAAAAGGTGAAAGAAGGTACACCAAGGGAGTAGATTATTATAAACAACAATGCACCGCAACAAGGACGATATTTTCATACCTCAGTTTTCTCCCATCATCATCCATTCGGTCTGAGCCAAAGTTACCAGAAGGCAACATTTCAGCTAATTCTTGCCGCAAGTAAAAAGCATAGATGAGGACTAGATAACTCAGCGAGCCCCTGAAAGGGAAATCTGAGCGACAGTAGAACTCCTGGTATCAGGGGGAAGCAACACCGAACAAAAACGAATCGATATTCAGTACTTCGTAGCGTTCGCGCCGATATTTAAGCGCACAAGAAATTCAGTCGTTGCCCCGGAGATCGGCGTGGCATGCTGGTTGCAAGTCGAATGCGATAAGCATTTTTTAAATTCCTCGGTTATATGATAGCCAAACCCCAAATGTCATATATCATGTCTTAGTGGTTTTAACCATCCCCTTAATAAGAATATGGAATGGTAAGGAAAATAGTTTTAGAAAAAAAAATGATTCACGTATTACGTATGTTTCAACTCAACGGATCTCCTGTATATTTTTCCTCCACGCGCATGTGTGACGTGGCTGCGTTTCTCGCTATCAGACGCTGGCGATTACCATTACTAGTATAAGAAGTAATTTCTTTATAAAATCTATACTTGATAGATCGAATTGTTATTAACGCCCTAAACGAGCTGGTAAGCAAATAAGGACGGGACCTACAGTTTAACGTGGGCTCCGAACCAATTGTGTCCTCACCGGGAATCGAACCTGGGATCCCTTGATTATAAGGCAGCGAGCGTTATCACTCACCCACCGGGACACTACAATCTATACTTTTTGGTAAAAAGTATCTAGCAACTATACAGAGCAGTGTTGCCAATGTCTAAAACGGAAATTAACTCCAGACCACGTGAAAATTCTCGTCTAGGCATAAAAATCCCTCCGTTTTACCAACTCTTACGAAATTTTGCCATGTTCGCTATTACCTCATTTTGCATCTATGTCCCCTGTAGGACGTTCTGGACACATGAGTCGCCGTGGCTCAGACGGTAGCGCGTCTGACTACGAATCGGGTGGCCCGGGTTCAAATCCCGGCCAGGACACTGGAGACTTTTCTCGCAGTATTCCCATGCCTGGCGCTCTATAAAATTGAGTACCGGGGTGTCCTTGGTACTCCTAGGCACCTTGGGAAGGTAAAGGCGGTCGAGCGTGGGACTGACCACCTCACTTCTAACCGCAGGTCAAGAAAATGTGAAGCGCTACCTCCACGTTGCGTGCGCATCGCACAGGGGATAGCTTTACCTTTACCATCAGTTCTTCTATCACATACTGATTCAATTTCTACACAGATCCTTCATCCCATTCCCCCTTCAAAAATCTTCTCACGGGTATTTTTGCCTGTTCGGTCAAGATTTGGCACTCGGCCAAGATATAACATTTGGGAACTCAATAACCAATTCTGAACAAACTACGTTTTTATCTTGAAAGTACAACTGTTGAAATAGAGCATTACATTCTCTTTATAGATCTCCGGAGAAATGTACTATACAACATTCAATTTGCAGTTAAACTCCTCTATAATGAGAAATAGATACAATACCAATCCCCAAAACGTACACTGCTAAAGCAAATACATCGATTCTACATGTTAAAAAACCTATCTGTAGCTATGAAAGTGCTTTTGTATCTGTGATGAACAGGAAAGTGGATAAATCCATTTATTCGTATGTGCTGACCAAATGGAACTTATTTAGAATGTCAAATCCTCTTTAAAGAAAGACCGTATCTCGAAAAACATTCACAGACAATTCACAATGCAAGTATAACGACGACGTAAGCCTTCTTCCACTCAACGTACAATCACACATTTCAAGAGTGACTTACCACATCACAGTGTTTTCACAGGAAGACGGCTAGCATACACTTAGGAACCCCTAAGAAAAGGATTATAGCTGTCATGTGCTTTCGTGTTTACAAAAGGCTGTTTGTAACAAATAAGGACTAAACCAGTTTCCTACACTGTTTGTAACCAATGTTAAGAGTTTTTGGTCACCCAACACTCGAACCTTTAGTAACAGACCTGATCATACTGGAAGCTTTACACATATATCGATTTCCTGGTCGTACACGAGAATGCAGATACATAATTTACAATTCCTCCAACAATGTTTTACTTGTAAGCGAAAACTTACGCATCAAGAAACAGATTCTAAACTTGAAAACAGGAAGATGGTGGTTGCACATAAAACTGGGACTTCTTTCGTAATTTTTCAGTTTATCCTCTCTAGTTTCATTACCACGTTTTTTTTACAGCAATATAAAGAGATCAAGCTGTAAAATGCACAAAAATTGGTCGACATTATAGCGGGGAATCGTACCCCGGTTTCCCGATTGTACACATTTTTCACAATTGTATATCTACACATAGAAAGTATTTCATTTGTGTGTATCTTCTATAAAGACTATTAGAAAGAACTTAGGTGTTATTTGTTCTTATCTTACCCAATGGTTATGGCATTGATTATTACAACGTAAAACACTATCAATTTCGCGGTAAAAGCTATCCGCATCATCAGCTGTAATGGAAGGTAAGGTTAGGGAAAGAGGAGGGTGCTGATAGCTTGAAGTACTGGGATAAAATGTAAACATCCAAGATGGCGGAAGTCAATCGGCAGTATTGCCCTTGGAATTGTCCTGTATCCAGATTTAATTTTGGTTTATATTTATAGATACATGTTCTTTCATTCACTGTTCACCCATGACACACACACTGGCTCATGCAGTTAGCGCTCAGATGAGCGGTTCCACTGGCAACACTGCCGCTTGACTTCCGCTATCTTGGATGTTTACATTTTATCACAGTATTTCAAGCTATCAGCACACTCCTCTTTCTCTAACCTTACCTTCCATTACACCTGAAGATGTGGATAGCTTTTACAGCGAAATCGATCGTGTTTTACGTTATTACAATCAGTGCCATGACCATTGGGAAGGGTTGCTGCCACAAAGGTAAAAACACAAACCATCCTTCTCGATGTGTATTGAACTCCCTTAATTATGACAGTTTAAATGAGAAGAGAAAAACAATGCACATTTTTCTATATAAAAATGTCACCTGCTTGGTTGAAGACCACCAATTTTTACTATTATTATTAAAAGTTTAATTTAAACAGGTGTAATTCATTACAAGTGCTATCGTACTTCTTCAAATGCCACTATTAATAATAAAATGAACAAAAGACAATATTCATACGAGCGGGATATTTATTACCTTCTTAATGACATTTTCACAAAACTAACCTTTTTTTTTTTCAAGGGAAAGTGTTAACAATGCATTGTACAATAGAATTTTGTTTATAATGTTTTGATGAATGCATAAATTTCAGTCATCACCGTTTCCTTTAGCGAAATATATTTCTTTACATACTTCATTGTAAATTACGTACTTACAGCAATAGCTCTGTCATAGGTAATAAATAAATACAAAAATCAACAATAATTGTAAAATAAAGCTTTAAAATGTCGTGCGTGATACAACAGTCAAAATGCATACGAAATTTCCTAATTCTTATTACAGTTAAAACGAAACTTACACCTCAATGTATGGTTTAACCACTGAAAATCTTACAGTCAATTTCTTCAATTCAAACAGAAAATGAGTACAAAACTTGCGAGTATAAATATATTGTACGCTGTATACTAGAAGCGTCCAAAAGGTTCGTATCTGGACGCCCTTCCGGTTGATCCCCGCACGCTTCGAAGTTGCAACATGGTTAACATCGTGTTAGTGTACCTAAACACAACGAGGCCTCTAACTCGTTTCGTTTTTCAACAGGTGTAAGGTAAAGTTTATTTATACAGGGTGTTGCAAAACAACACCGACACATGAAAATAAGAGACAAAAAGTAAATAGACCATCGAGCGTGCACAATTTTGATATAAGGCCTTTAGGCAACTTTGGCCCAGGCCGGATGGATGATGATGGGATAAATTAGTGGAGGGAAACGGGAGAACCCCGAGAAAACCCACGCACACGGTGTTTATCCACCACAAAGCCCACATGGCATGAGCAGGGATCGATCCTACGACCCCTAGCACCAGAGGTGAGCGCTCAACCAACTGAGCCACCGCGGCCCCCGAGAGTTCACAAATGCAGTTTCGGCCTTATAGGCTGCCGAAACAGTGGGAAACTGAACTTTTAAGCTTAATATTTCCAATTCCATTAACAGAAGAACTGCGGAAAAAGGGAATATTCCAAAATTGTACAATGGGTACGCAATGGATTCCCCAAAATTCTCTGAAGTAAAGGTAGATCCAAATAATCATGAATGAGACTCCCTCTCAGCAAGTAACAATAATTCGTTTGCGACAAGTCAATATTTCAGATTCCCTTTGCGGAACGATTTTAAAAAATGTGCATGGTTGCATAACAAGGAGGAGCAAAATACATACATTTTCTGTATTTTTCATCAGTAAACTGTCCGACTGGATGTTAGTGATTGCGTTTATAATCCATACTCATACGGAAAGTCGTGTTATTCGTGCTTATCTCGACACACTATTTTTCCAGAGAATGTCTGGGAATAATAGCCTACAATCTTTGCGGAATCACTTGAGCAATTTTGGAGTATGAATTTTTGGAAAGAGCAATTTGAAATCTTTGAGGGTATCATACTGCCTCAGTTCTCCTGTTAATGGTATTGGAAGTATCAAGCTCTAAAGTCAATTTTCCCCTCACTTTCAGCAGCCTATAGCACCGAAACTATGCATCTGTGAACCCTCGATTGTCTTATTTTCATGTCAGAAATCTCGTGAGGTAGGTTTTTCGGTGTTGTTTTGCAACCCCCTGTATAGAGAATAATGGAGAAAAATGAACTTCGTACAGTGATAAAAGTAGCTGATGTTGGAAGTTCTTATACTACAGCCAATTCACGCGCACTAAGTTGTTATGAATGTGCTGTAGTTTCACTGAACGAAGTTCTATTTTCTCCATTATCCTCCATATGAGGTAAACTGGCCTTACACATGCACCATATAGGTTTGTAAAATAAGGTAAGAAAAATGGCCCTTACATGACAGAGACAGATGCACATTAACTTCACATACACAAAGGAAAGCGTCAACGTTTCTCAGAAGCGTATTCACATAATACGACAGGAAGCAGACAGAGAAGACTGGTGCTAAGGAGTCGCCATGTTACCAACTGACGCTGGCTTTGTGTTGATGAAGTTAATGTACGTCTGTCTTTGCATTCTATTCTGTAAGTACAATTTTTTTTTAAACTTATTTTACCATTTAATTTATATATCGGCAAACTGGGCTTTGGTTAGACTGCCAAATCGTGTAGCAACTTACATGGGCGTCACCTGAAGAACATCCGGCTACGAATATTCTGGACGTCCCTCGTATAAGAAGATCCTTTCTCAACATGTAAAGTTTTCTACCCTCAGGAAACAGCAAAATCGATCAAAACAATAGGAAGATCAAGTAAATGTTAGGCCAAAACAGCGGAATTTTCCAGCAATTGCTGGATGGATAGCTTTTCCTGTGTCCTGAGGATGATCAAAGAAGGAACTCCCACATGCATGGCTTCTTTTCAGTGATACGTAACCCCGTTCTCACAAAAAAACATGAACAATAATATTTCTTACAATTCCTCTCGACTATTACGCAATAGACTCGTTCCACTTTTCACACATAAAGTCAAGTATTTAAGTACACGTAAACAACAGGTTTTGTTTTAAATTTAAAAAAATCTACCATCGACTTACCCTTTTGTGTGTGGAAAGAGGGTGAATATTCAAAATGAGTTCCCCCTTGAAATGCTGAATAAAAACAAACAAATAAGAACCAAACAGGGAAGGCTCTTAAAATGATATAGCCAATACCAAATCTACTTTACCATCATTGAAAAATATGTCATGCCTACATAAAAATTTCCGGCGAAGACACTGTCTATTATATAATATTTACTCATCATTATTACGCGCATTAACACACAGAGAAGCATCCAAAACAAAGCAATACACTTAAGTGTTCTATCCCACCGCAGTTTCAGTCTTAACAATAAGCAGTTTGCTATGGCAGCATGAGGTAAATACGAAATTACAGCTACGTACAAATACCTAAGAGTCATCGTCCACATTAATACATCATCATTACATGTCTGTCCAAAGAAGTCTTTCAGATCATCAGATTATATTCCTCCAACGGAGGAACTGATTGTGACATTTTCACGTCTAGTTTAACGTTTATTGCCTCTAATAGAGGGGTGCTCAACCCATGGCCTCTCTAACACAAGGGCCCTTATTGGTTGTCTGCGAACTCGGAGCTCCTAACAATGAGTCAAAAGGTTACATGTTGTATATAAGACTTACTAATCGTATGGCTGCGATCTATATTGTCAAATTAGCCCGCAACTTCCGGAAGGTTGAACACCCCTGCCCTAACATTTAACAACACTCACCCAGTTTCCCTATGATTCACTGACAGTCCACATCTATCCCTGATCAATACAACACAAAACACCCAAACCCTTCTTCTCAATGGCAACCGCCACTGCTTGGTCAAGGAAATTGTCGTGTTCTAGTCTAGACATAGATCCTTCATTCTGGGAAGTATTTCGATCATTCTCTGAGATGGGAGCGTCCGTGTGCTCCGGTGGTTTCTCCTTTTCTTTCACCTTCACATCACTATGTTCAGTTTCAGTGCTTTCGTCACCACTGCTGCTACAACTAACACTGGCTGCTGTCACGGGGAACATTTTGCTCTTCAGAGGTTTCTTTCGCTTCACTCGAAAGCGACCCAACGCATGAATGTTTGTGTAGACGGTCGTTGGAATCAAACCATCTTCTTGCTCAAAAACAATCGGTCTATGATGAAAAGGATCCAAATGATCTAATTTCTCCCGCTCGGAATCTTTCTGCTGGAGTGAACAAGTACACAAACACTGTTGTTGTTGACTATTTGGCGTAGGCGATGGCTGCAATTTCCTCTTCTTATTTGGGTCGTCACTGGAAGGGGTACTCTTTGTGATTGATTGGGGTGTTTCGTATTCTTTCCTCTGCAATCCATGACTCTGAATAGCCATTAAAACCGCCTCGTTTTCGACATTTTGCCGCGAACCGCCTTCGTGGTCTTCCAAGATGTCATCAGCATCTGTTTGCAGCGGAACAAATCCCATGTCTTCTAGTACTTTGTTAATTGTATTATCAACGATACCTTTCGCTAATTGCTTCGTTTGCCACTTTCGTAAGCGGCAGCTGGAATGATTGACAGAATTAAGAAATGTGGGAAAACGTTGCGTCGTGCCATCACTTGCGTTCGTGGTTAAACGTCGACAATAATAATCATGACTGGCATCGTCTGTTACTATATCATCATCGTCGTCGTCATCATCATCATCATCTCCATCATCATTATCCTCATCGTCGTCAATATCATCAACTGCTTCCATATTGTTGGAGCTCTTCTGTCCTTCACTTTTATCTTCACAAGTTTCTAGCACTAACGTCGCCCGCGGAGATACCACCAGCCGACCTTCCCCACACTCACACGCGTTCCGGTCGGGTTCGTCGAAATAATCTTCTTCGCACGTCTTCATCTCCACGGGGAGCAAACGATCACAACTGTCACTTTCGGACACGAAAAATTTGCTGTCTCTCTCCTTCAAGTGATATTTACCTTTGATCTGCCAGATGTAACGAGCTTTCTTAAGCGGTTGCTCATCCTCTGCGTCGTCTGGCCTGCAAGAAGTCCTCGTTGAAGATTCCCCAACTTCATCACTCGACTTCCCCATCGCTCACGGACGACTGCAAAGAAAACGATTATCAACAGTTGTGTTAACAATATCTGTATAACAAACTGAGAACTAAATAATAGATATTCATCAAACAACACGGTATTTATTCTTCACTATCAACACTTCTATACTAATTCTATGGTATGCTCGTTTTACTTCTGTTCGTATTACCACTGAAGTTTTTTTTTTTTTTTTCCTTCTTACAAGATACATTCACGAAATGCCTGACAGATATTTGTTTAATACTGAACAAAATAGAAAATCCTGCTGGGTACAGTGTTGATTGTACTAATTTTAGTGGCCCATACCGGTAATTTGCATAGCAATGAGTCTTCGTAAACGCTTTATTCCAGTTACTCTAAACGCCTTCATATTTGCAATGTTTATTTAGCTCATATAATGTTAACTTTGCTATTTTTAATACACTTGCTTAGAACAAGAATTATTTCAAACACAGCTATTTTTTGAATGAAGAAAAACATTACCTACAGATCAATATTACGACATGGTGTATTAAATTATTAAACTTAAAACTTCTGTTTTCGGCAAGATTTTTTTTTGTATTCCGAAAAAGCTCGTTCCACTTTACTAGATAGAACTGGACAATATTTAATGTCCTTATGGAGACTTTTTTTTTTTTTAGTAGCTACCCTTGCAAGGTTCCCCCCAATCACGTACTGCTCCGAACTGCCATCTTCTGGTAAACAAGGGGACTTGAAGCATGAATGAAGTTTAGGTAGAGGGTTTAGGTTTCTTAAATAAAAAAACTTGCCTTTTTTGCCCCCTCCCCACAGAGAGAAGGAAGAAAGTCTCCTTGCCTTCCCTGTTTTCGGACAAACCAACCATTTCCAGTGACCGTAGCCCTGCTAATCTCTCCCTCTCTCCCCCTGAGTCTTTTCCGAACCTAATAACTCAGAAGTGCCTTTTTCGTAGCAAGGTTGGACCATTCTAAACTATATTAGCTGGCATGATAACATAAGTGATGTAAGAAATACAGGAAATTCGATTTTTAAAATTTCGCACTTTCAGAATTCACAAGAAATAAACAATTCAGCCAAATTGCTCCGAATTCGGATATATTATACAGAATCCTAATCATACCACACGAAACCATGTAGTTCCTGCGATTTTACAATGTACAGGGTGTTACAATCAGAAATGTAATGCAAAATTTTTAGGTAGTATACGCTTCCCTTGTTATAATGAAATCTTTCATTTGCCATCTTGTATACCTGAGTATTTCATAGATTTTAGGTTGGTATACGGTAATGTCTAATAATCTGAGGTGGGTATACAGTAATGTCTAATAATCTGAGGTGGGTATACGGTAATGTCTAATAATCTGAGGTGGGTATACGCCGTATACCTGTGGATACTAGTCAAGTTTCTTTTCCCCCCATTTATTACTGCGCAGGTTATCTAAACACGAGAGCCTACTATGAACTCAATCGCATTTAGTTAAAAATGACAGCAGATCTCATAAGTTTTCTCAGTGCCAAAAGCGTATCAGAAGACGTCAGGAGTAAGAAGGAACTTTTGAGTGTCGATCTCAAGTAGTTGACGAGACGAAAGAGACCATTTCGAAGGCGTTCTCCTGCAGTGCCCGGCTAGCTTACGGGATAAGACGTTGGATCGCTGGCCGAAAGTTAACAAGCTCATAATATTACCAAGTTTTTTTTTGCTTCAGCAGCAAGAGCTGTGAAGCCTTGTGCGCCTGTCAGCAAGTTTCAACTCAGGAGCTACTAGGGCTAGGCAGGTGGTTGAGGTATCGCTGAAAAGGTCTCCGCGAGACTAGCTAAAATCCGTATAGACGATACACATTGCAGGATTGGTTCCAGCAATAGCAGCGGTTTCAGTAATTGGGGGCAATTTATAACTTTGGAACTACTAGACCTAGGAAGGTGATTGAGGTTTCGTTGGAAAGGTCACGGCAAGAAGATTTCAAACACGTATGTATCACTCATCCAGATTGTAGAAGCGGGTCCCGACTTTCAGGGATAATACAATTTTGGAACAGCTAGGGATATGGAAGTGGTTGAGGTGTTGTTGCAAAGGTCTCGGCAAGGCGAGTTCAAACCAGAGCTGAAACGGCCCGGTCACCCACGTCAACTGAGTCTAGTTTTGGACCGGGTCTAGGCTTCAGACCCGGTCTGACCCGGCAGCTCGGAGGCCAAAGCAGGATTTTTAATTATTTCGTTGCGTTTGAAGTGTTTCCGTGGTGACGAAGACCGGAGATGTTACTCCCAGAGCACGAACAATACGACGCCAAAATTCCAAGTTAATTATATTTCCCAGTTCGGGTCAAGTAACGCACCGTGTTACGTATGTTCGGGTCACCAAAAGTGACCCCGTTCCAGCTCTGGTTGAAACCAGTATCATTCATCTAAATTGCAGGAGCGGTTTCCGAGTTTCGGAAGAGGGGGATTTCAACTTTGGAACTACTGGGGCTAAAAGGTAGTTGATGTGTCATTGAAAAAGTTTCGACGAGTTCAAACCCAAATCATTTATCCAGATAACAGGGATGGTTCTCGAGTTCGGGCGGGGGATTGTACAACTTTGGAACTAGGAAGGTGGTTGAGGTGTCGGAAAGATTTCTTTACAATTTTTCGAACATTGATCATATAAATAGGATACTCGCTGCTGAAGCCTGGCTGTAGCTTATATGCACAGTCCCCCGACTGGGCTCCGCCTTACTTGTTTCATTCATAACCCCTACTTATGAATATACTCTCTTATGCTTCCTCTTACATTTTCAACATTTTATTCCGTCGTTTTTATGTTCAAGAGATGAAAATTTAACTGAAAACTTGAAAAATAATTTAAAACTGATTACGTTCTCATCGAAAACAATTACCATACATCCCATCTTTTTTCGAGCGGAAATTTATTCTCTTTACTCCAGTGAAAATCCGCTGTAAACGAGTTTCTCTTTCCGCTCTCGTTAAGATTAAATATTCCGCTAAATTCAAGCGGAATTTCGCTCTTCCGAATTTAGTGTGTAACGATTTAAAGTGAGGCTCAGGGCAAAGCAAAATCGTGAGGCTATGAGTGAAGGCAAAGTTACAATGTAATTGTGAGGGTGAGGACGAAATTGATATGTAAAGATTAGGTTGCCTTAGAGTGAGGGTACAATTGTCAATATAACAAAATTGCCCCTATGTTTCCCTAGCTATTGGTGGAGTGAATCTACGTTCGAAGTTTCATAGTTCTTTGATGAAAACTACGGCTTCCATTGATGTTTGAAAGTTGTATATGGTAGATATATGAGATTGCATTGCCATCTAGCGTCAGAGATTCACAATATTTCCGTGGGAAAAGGAACCTTAAAGGCAACAATATCTGACCCATCAAGCTTAAGGTCATCTGCAGACTATCCACATCTTGTATTTAACTTCTCTAGGGCTTCTTTCGGGTATCCAGGCTTGGTATATAAACGAGATGGGCATAATTACACTTAAATTTATACTAATTTCACGAAGAAATCGGAATTTCGACAGCGGGTACGCCCCTGTCTCTAGCTATACAGATTCATCAAGCATGCTCAGAGCATATCACATCATCTATTATTTTGATGTTTGTTTCCAGTGGCTTTGGCTCTGAAATATGCACGGTGTTTATATAAAGGATTCATATATGCATTTGCATATGTAACATGTATTTTTTCCAGAATATCGCTGAAATATGCATGTGCAAAACTATTACCCTAATCATCACTAATGAAGAAATAAGCTTAATTATGACATCGCTGTTACAAAGAACGTATCTACCATAATTTCTCTTCCAATTACACCTCCAGAACCGTAATGATATCATCAATCTTCACGCACTTATCCATAATTAGTTGACTGCTACAATACTCAACACACGTGGAAAAAAGCTGCATTCCCGTTAACTATGATTTCTTTTTCATGCTCCTGACAATGTTTTCTAGCAAATTGAAAATTCGAGTTGTTCAACTCACAAATGAATCATTCATCCAGTGTGCTTACTCTCTGTCGTGTATATTTGTCGACTTCAGAAGCAAGGGAAACGGGCAACATTGGCGAGTTAATCCTCTACATATAACCCGAAATAGATGTGACAAAAAATTGTCATATTCTGCATATGGACACATTGTATCCATAGCTTCTTTGTACAAAATATAACAGTTTTGTGTTGCATATATTTCGAGTGATATATAAAAGATTACCTCGACTTTTTTTTTCTTGTTTGACAATATCACATGTATCTTTTGACTTAGTATAGTGGAACCCGTCCTAACCCGTGTGATCAGCGTGGGAGCAGTAGACCAACTCCTCCCTTCGGGGAGAGGCCTCATCCACTAGTGGATTGAATATGGCTGTGATTTATATTATATTATATTATATATATATATATATATATATATATATATATATATAACCCAGATCATTTCCTAAATATAGAGGATTTTAACACATCGTAAAAAATCCGGTCAGCAGTGGGAATCGAGCCCACGATCCCGCCTGGCCGGGGTAGTGCTCTTACCAACTGTGGACAGGTTCACCTCATAAATTGACCTGAGTTCCCCTCATAATCATAGATTTCCCTGAGTTTTCCAGACTTTTAAAATTCCCTGACTATTCCAGGTTTTCCAGGGTGGTAGATACCCTGATTTATGTTTAAAGTATTTGCTCATCAAAACTCATGTACCGCTATGGCCAGCTCAAAGTAATATTATAAACATTGTGTGCAGCAGGACAGTGCGTCTTATTCAGTACTTTACCAATATCTGTCAGGCACTTCGCCAATGGACCTTGTTAGAAGGAAAATACCCCGAGGTGAATTAAGCATATGGGACGAAGTGCACATCTAATTAAATGGCATAGTGTACTGAAGCTATCAAAGTAGACTTTAACAGCTGCTAAACAGTAACATCCTACTACCGAAGCACAGTCAAAATTAGCGTAGGTAAAGTCATAAAGAGTTATTCATACGTAAAAAGATACCCTTTATTTTACCAAACTAACACGGTAATCACATCGAGGGATTCAACATTTTGCGCTACATATCTGGTACCTTGAAATCCGTTCTACTTGATTCTATTCTCCCCGAAATTTGAATTTAATTGTAAGGCCCTTTAGGCAACTTTGGCTCAGGCCGGATGGATGATTGGTTGAATGAAGAAAGTGGGAGAATCCCAAGACAACCCCCACACACGGTGTTTGTCCACCACAGAGCCCACATGGTACTGACAGAAACAGCACAAGAGCTAACAATAATAGTCGCCACTTGCTAGGAACATTCTCTGACAACCCAGAGAAAAAAGGGGATACTAACACCGGACAGAAACAGCATAACAGCCGATAAAATGCACTTCCGGTCGCGTCCCTGTGAAGCCTCGTCACACTCCATAAACTGAAGATTTTCTTCCCTAAAGAAGCGTAAAGAAAGGAACGTGAAACTTCACATTCAAACGGGCTAGCGGGTAACAGTCGTGAAGAGTCAATTTCAATGACACTCAGACTGAAAACCGGTTAGCTGAACCTCCTTAACAAGATTACCCGAGAGCTAAGACACAGTTTCACCAGACTAGGTCATCACCCACAACAACGCATTGGATGAGTAAAATAAGGCATCAGACTGACACAGCAGAAATAACTTATATTAGATATAATATATTATACTAAAGAGAACATACGAGTACTGGAGAAATCCCGAAGAGGGAGCATGCGAGCACCGAAACGTAAATAAACATGAAGCATAGCAAAAGAAAAGATGTAAACTAAAACGAAGAAAAAAAGAGGGGGGAAGAGAAAAAGAAAGGATTCCCTGCTCCACCAGAGGAGAGATCCTTGAGAACGACCCAACCCACAGCACAGAAAGGTGCATGAGTAGCGCTAACGTCCGAGAAAACAGTCATCAGACTGGAGATTATAAACTGAAGTTTAGCCATAACACACGCAAAGTGCCAAAATTAACTTACAACCTTTAACTTAAATATGTGGCACATCGAAGAATCGTAGAACTCGTTAAAGCATAACACTGCGAGGACACTAAACATACATGAACCAGATAACGAACCGCATACTACAGTAAGCCCCATGACTGTTGACTACACCAGTGGCATTCGCCGTATCCTGGCAGAAAGAGAAGGAGGAAGAGGAGCAAAAGTTCTAGTAAACTACCTATCTGCCAGAAGACAGCGATACTGTCTCCTAGTGTTCAAGGTCACTGCAGTTAAAGTATTGAATTCAACTAGCACGAAATCAAACTCCGTTAGTGGAAAGATACTAAAGTCAAACCAAAGCATTGATCAATTTAAATAATTGTATTACGTGTATTCACTTTAAATAAAGAAAGCAAAGTTACGGTTTGTAACAACTCTTGCACTGAGCACAGCAGTTTGACTTCAGAATATAACACCTTGTAGAAACGCATAACTTATTCAAAATTTAATCACTGAGCTACTTCTACTTGTTAAAGTTTCGACAATGGAAGTTTTAAACCTTTTTTACTCATTGTTTATTTCAATAAAGAAACATATCTGGTTTAGTTACTGACACACAGAGTAACATTTTGTTCCAAGTTAAGTATTACAAAATATACTCTGAAAAAAAAAATCATTTCTGAAAAGATTGGAAAATACATGTATTGAAGAGAATATTCCCGACAGATCGTAGTTTCGATTTGAAAAAAAAAAAAAATCTATTTCCATTTCATCTGTTCAGTCCATTAATATGTGTCTGCACATTTGACACCAGTTGGACAGAAATTAGGTTTAACAAAACGAGTTCACTTCTAGCAATTCAAATACAAATTCTTGTTTTCGAAATAATTTGTAAATCACTGCTTTTTATATGCATATAACTTCGTATAAGTTCAGTTATAATAATCAATTCGAAATTCTGACCCTTTCTTATACACTACATGAAAATTTACAGTTGACGTTGGGTCAGTTCCGTTAAAGGCACTTTTTCCAATACGTTCCAAACAGTAAGTATTGCAAGTACAAGACCGATAGAGTGAAGCTCTATGCACCCAATCTGCCATAACAAAACATAATTATTGAAATAAATTTCTGTTGTGATGGCCTAAATTCTTAACATATGTTTAATTCAGAACAAGTTTTACGATCGTGTCAGTTACGCAAATATTCATCGGTAAAATTTCACATGTTAAAAATCGAAAGAAAACCAACACCATCTACCACAGAACGTAGGTATTAAACCTTTACCGTAGGTAAAACTATAGTGAGCTTTTTCGGAAACTAACCTATTTTCTCAGAAATAGCTAAGAACACATTTAAAAGTTTAAATAAAACATTCTGAAACTCAAATGTGAGAATCTTTCAAGTAATGAGGAGGTGAGGGAGAAATACGTTAACGGGTCATAGCTCTTGTATAGCGCAGCAACTTAAACATACGGACAGCCCATGTTCACCGTCCCAGCTTAGCTTTGCATGCTGGAAATTACACCTTGTACATCAGAAATTAAACATCTCGAACAAAGTACTAAATGACAACCGAAAGCAAATATTGTTACGGAAATTTAGTTTCAAAAGTCCAAAATCGCAATAAAAATAATGTCACAAAATTTCGAAGATGTCTTCCTTCACTAACGTCACAAGATGCATGCACGGAGAGACGAAACTTGTTCGAACATTTCGAATTGTTCTTTCTCAGCTAACCTGGTAGCGGCGAAGATGACCTTATTGAATTTAAACTATATACCTGTCAGGCAACTGAAAGAATGTTAACGCGAATATTTTATTAAGATTTTATGGCTTTTTGGAAAACTGAAGTTCAGTTGCCTGTCTTCATAACTTGCTATGTTGTTGCTTACGAACAAGGACACACCCCTCCACCACCTTCAATGACGATCGAAATGCGCATCAAAACAACACTATTAACAGATCCTGATTTCTAACCAGAAAGACCAAAATTCTCACATTTCAGCACTCTAAACGAAAGGTCAAATTACTAAAACCTCCAAACGTGAAGAAATCAATACATATTAAATAAGATTACTTCAATTAATGTTTATTTACGAGCAAAGACCTACTCTGGCGGGAAGATCTGCCAACTGAAAAGAACCACACAATTGAGATGAATCATTGATTCCCGTCCAATGACAACAGGTGACACTGTTTATGCAATCAGTTGATCGGTAATAAACGGAAGATGCTTCAAAAGGTAGTTCAAGACAAAGAAACTTTACGGCAGAATAAAAAAAAAACGATAATATACACCTTTGCTCCAAAAGTAATAAACGATGGCCAAACAGCATTAATGATCCGGAGATCAGCTCAGTAAAAATCCTACCCTTTTGAAGCTCAACATAAACGAAACAAAACTGTCTGAAATAAAATACAATGGAACGGAGCTTCAAGGTCGTTACACCGACAACCCCAAGCGCCAGAGGTGAGCCCTCTACCATTGATCCACCGTGGCCCATCCTATTCTCTCCGAATGAAAGGGGACAATATGACATATTAAACACGCCCACAACAGTCTCACAAATGCAATTGTTTTTAACCGATGTTCATTAAATTCAAATTTTCGTCGCGAGGACTAAAAGTAGACTACGTAATCCGTATAAAAAGTCAATTATACGGTTACGGTAGATCCACATTACTGGAATGGTACAACCACGCACAACTGAAACTATAAAGTAACACAAGCGAAAGAAGAGAATAAGTTGTATCAACACATTACGGACAGATAGAAGAAATTTTCAAAATGGAGTTTATTAAATCAATTACCAGTGTAAGAACAGGTATGTCAGAATGACAGTGAAGAACCTTGACACCAGGGTCATCATACATATTAGTTACTAAAAACATAGACTTACAGCGCTTATCTATTTTCGCCTGCGCTAAGGAGCACGTAATTTTAAACCCTACCGTAAGGTGGCTCTGGCGACTACTTTCAGTCGCTTGTCCTTCCGGTAGTAGCCCCCCAGACACCTAACGGGAGGGTTCAAAACCACGTGCTCTTAAGCTAAATCCCGTTAACTTTAGCGCAGACGAAAATAGGTAGGCGGTATACGCCTATATTATTATTTAGTCTATGCTAAAATTGTTTTTCCGACATTTGACCTCTCACAACACCTAAAAACTTCTTCACATGCAACAGCTAATATCAAGCTATTGTATAAAACAGGTTTTTATAAAGAACGAACGGTTTATGAAATCAATTTTATCCATAAAATACAATCAGCATTAAATTTATATCGCAATTTACCTTAATTGTCGATTTACATAATACATAAAATACAATGAAAGAACACTACAACTAAGGCTTTTGTTAATACTGTATTATCATTAACCTAGCCACAGTAAACATTCAAAATACATTTCCCTCGTCTTTTAACACAATGGGTTTTATTATGAATACCACATTGCTTTCCAACGAAGTTTCTTTGTCCCTGAATTAGACTACGCACTTCATTTCGTAACACACTATGACAACATCGTACCTTGCCTGTTTCCGTATAGAACCGCCATTTCAAGTTTTTACCCTTCCATTTTGTCTATATAATCGCCATATTGTTGTATCATTTGGAAACTCATGTTGGAGGTAAGTTTGGATTTTTTTTTTCTTTTTTTTTTGCAAATTTTCCCGACTGTCGTGTTGTGCAAGTTCTTGGAACTAACGGTGACACTGTGGTTTTGTAGCCTTCTATTCCCTGGTAAAAATAAGCGGAACTCACTGCATTCGGCTTGATGATGTCATATATTCAATACAGCTAGCTTGGTTTCATGCAATTATCATAAAATATGAACTTTTCAGGCGGTAGCGCGTCTGGCTACGAATCGGGCGACCTGGATTCAAATTCCGGCCTGGACGCTGGAGACTTTTCTCGGAGTGTTCCCATGTCTGGTGCTCAAGGGCACCTTGGGATGGTAAAGGCGGTCGAGCGTGGGACTGAACACCCCAACTCACGTAGTACCGTAGGTTGAGAATATGTGAAGCGCTACCTCCACATTCCCATGTGCCGTTCACAGTGTGTGCGTATCGCACAGGGAATAGCTCTAGCTTTTTTTTAATTACAAAGGAGTTGCCCACCAGAAGAAAAATTATTAAAGCCGAAAATAAATTAACCTGAGAAAAATGCATTGTTGATTGGTAATCAAAGCTTTTAATCTCAAAAGAAATGAAAACAAGTAGTTGTTTTTGTTTTCATTATTACTATGAGTTATAGTAAAAGGAGAAGAATTATTTTAAAACACTTATTTACTACTTAAAATCTGAAAAACTATATATATTTTTTCAAGTAAACTACGGGTAATGGGTGGTGGTTATAGTTCATTTAAAAGTTATTAACGATCAAAGTAACAAACCTGCTCTTTCTTTAAAGTAACGGAAAATGACAGTGACGGGAGATGAAGGCTCCTCAGAAGCCTGTGGAAGAATTTCTTCGGACACCTGTACACGTCAAATTTGCTTTTGTCTCTGTGTGCAGCCACAAGGAAAATGCATTGAATGCACCACATCTTCACGCCAACAGCCCAATGAGAAGCAGTTTTGTAGCATTGACTGTTAATAACTTGTACATTAATGAACACAAGCTAAAACCATTTCACATGACCTCTCTTCTATTCTAAAAAAGAATAAATATATATATATATCGGAATCCAGTGTACCATACACGTTCCCGTTATAGCGCAAAAGGATGGTCCCCTTTCAGGTAATGTGGCAAAACGATCAATATTTGATTACCACTTTAATTTAGGAGCTAAAAGGTATCCATTTTTGCGTTATTACTTCAAGCGATGGTACCTTCCATTATTATTATTAATTAATTAAAACCCAATTAACAAAACTACACAGTTGACCTTGCATGTATATACTAAGAAAGGTTGCCTTTATTTACAGTTAAAAATAAGATTTGCTATCCCTGTGATTTAATGAGACAGTATTTACGGATCAATGCCAAAAATAGAGTGTAAAACTACGTTCTGTATTTTTGTAAAAGAACTAACTATACACATTGGGTAGCCCAGTATTTATTGTGAGAATGATATTATAAATGATAAATGATATTATAAACACAGTACAAAATGAGGAAGTAGAAGTATGTAGCACGCGACTTAGCAGTAAACGTATAAGAACACCAAAAGTATTATCAGATGATTTTTTATGGTAAAGAATAGGGAAATTACAAAGGTGGACAAAAGACAATCAGAATTTTTTTCTGATGAATCTATCTGTACTAATACACGAGCTCCCTTAAAATCACAAATTTGTATAGAAACGCTGGAGGGCAATAATGATCTGACTGTTATTCACCAAAACCTTCAGTCAATAAGAAACAAAAGGTTAGAATTAGAAATCTTTATTAATGATATAAACCCCGATATTATGTGTTTTTCAGAGCATTGGCTTCGCGAAAACGAGAAAATTAGTTTTTCTGGCTATGAGATTATCTCAATATACTGTAGAAATTCGATGAATAACGGCGGTGTTTGTGTATTAGCTAAAACAACATTAAATGCTGTAGAATTAGATTTAACTAAATTTGTGCAACCATGCGATAAACATTTTGAATTTGCAGCAATAGAAATTTCCAACAATGTAAAAAATGCTGCTATCATTGTGATATATAGAACGCCTGACGCAAATGTTAATATATTTTTACATAATTTAGACATTCTTCTCAATGCGATTATTTTCAAATACAGCACAATTGTAATATGTGGGGACTTTAACATTGACATATCTACTAACTCATCAAACACATCGAAATTTGAGGCAGTACTAAAATCATATAATCTTGTTTTCACTATTTCTCAACCCACACATATAACCAAAACGTCTAAAAGCATTATTGATAATATATTAACAAATTATCCACCTAATCGTTATACATCATCAGTGTTAGATCTCGGTATTAACTATCACCTTTGTCAGTGTCTAATTCTAAAAGACTTTTACCGTAAAAGATCATTTAACAGTATCACCATCTCGAAACGACACTTTAATGATTCAAACACAGAAGAATTTGTACGATCATTAGAGGTAGAAGATTGGAATTTGCTAAACCTTCAAACGAGTACAATAGAACTCATTTTCAAACATTTTTTTGATAAATTTAAATTATATTTCGAATCCTCCTTTCCCAAGAAACTGAGAAAAATAAATATTAGATGCAAAAAACCTTGGATTACTATCGGTATTATTACATCGTGTAATAAATTAAAACAACTATATACGCAGAGTAAAAGTAGTGCAGACGAAAGTTTTATTAAATATTACGCGAAATACAAGAAAGTATATAAGAAGGTACTGACTGAAGCAAAGAAAATGCATTATAACAAATTGATACAAAACGCTACTAATAAAAATAAGATGACATGGGAAATTATAAAACGGGAATCCCGTAATATTGACAACTCAAACAAAAATATCGAATTAATTAATTCTAGTAATAATGTTATTAACGACCCCAAAGAGGTTGCAGAATATTTCAACAATTATTTTTCTAGCATTGGTATGTATGAACTTAATGATACATCAGATTTGCTAATTCAAAACAACAGTAATAGCATTCCATTTATCTCCAACACTCTGTTTTTGACGCCCACAACCCCTCAAGAAGTCATGAGAGTAATAATGAAACTTAAGAATACCACGTCTTGTGGATACGATGAAGTTCCGATGTATGTGCTTAAAAAATCTGCACATATCATTGCGTACCCTCTAGCACATATCATAAACGAATCATTTAAGCAAGGCATATTCCCACAGTATCTAAAAACAACCATAGTGAAACCCCTATTTAAGAAAGGGAATAAAAAACATGTGAAAAATTACCGCCCAATATCTCTCACTTCTGCGTTCTCAAAAATATTTGAAACTGTGATTTGCAATCGCATTAAAAATCACCTCGCATATAACAAAGTGATATCTCAATCCCAGCATGGGTTTCTTCGTGGAAAATCAACTCTAACGGCACTTTCAGATTTTCTTCAGGACATTTTACATGGACTAGATAATAAGGAAAATTCATTTGGTATTTTTTGTGACTTAAGCAAAGCTTTCGACAGTGTTAACCACAGTATTTTACTAGATAAATTATATCGCTATGGCATACGAGGAAAGTCCTTATCCTGGCTAGAATCATATTTACTAAACAGAACCCAGATAGTTGAAATTAGTCATACTGACGAAAATACGGGTTTAATAACAAAATCAATTTCTTCCCCTGTAAAATTAAAAGTTGGTGTTCCACAAGGCTCAGTACTCGGACCGCTTATGTTTTTAATATATATCAACGATCTTCCTCAACATATCACACAAGGAAATACAGTTCTTTATGCTGATGATACTAATGTACTAATCAAGTCCGATATGGCAAATCTTCAACAAAAAATCGACACAACAGTATCTCAATTAGAAAATTGGTTTCAACATAATAAACTAAAATTGAACAGTGAAAAAACGAAATACATTTATTTCCATAAGAAGCGGCAGACGATCAATGCTACACAGAAATTAAGCATATTAAATAAGGAAATTACATGTTCTCAATTTACAAAATTTCTTGGTGTAATACTTGATGAAGAGCTAAAGTGGAAAGAGCATATTGATATATTATGTGGTAAACTCTCTTCAACCATCTTCCTAATTAGGTCATTAGTACCAATTGTTAACAGAAATACTATATTAACGGTGTATCACGCCATGTTCGAATCACAATTAAGATACGGACTGGCTTTTTGGGGTTACTCTCCAAATAGACAGAAACCCTTTTTATTGCAAAAGCAAGCAATAAGAACGATAACTGGCATGTCTAAACGTACGTCATGCAAAAGACTATTTCGAGAATTAAATATATTAACTTTTCCGTCACTTTATATATATGAAGTACTTCTTCTGACATATAATAATACTGATCATTTGAAGAGAAACTACAATAAACACGAACACTATACAAGACAAAATCAAGATCTGTCCCTACCCTATCACAAAACAACAATGTTCTCCAAATCCCAACTATATATGGGCATTAAATTTTATAATGATCTACCCGTAAATATTAAGCATGCTAAAGACAAAAATACCTTTAAATCACTGTTAAGAAAACTGCTTATTGAAAAATGTTTTTATAGTGTTGAAGAATTTTCACAGTCAGGAATAAGTTGAAAACTATTGAGTTGTACCCAATAGCAAATGTGTTTTTTTTTTCCTATGTAAATATATATTGTGTATTCACTCTACCATTCTGTTTAATTGTACTCTGTATTCTTTATATTTTGTGCTAATTTATCCTTGTCCATTCATTGCAACATAAACATTTTCTGATAATATTATTTTTGTAAATATGTTTGTATTCTCGTGTGGTAGCTAGTTATTTTCTTTGTAGAATTTGCGTTTCTTTCTATTCTTTGCAATTCTATCTTGTTTATATATTGTATTCATTGTAACATTGTATTGTATTCATTGTAATAGTAATTCTTATATGTTATATGTATGTATTGACGTGTCTGTGTGTGTGTGTGTGTGTGCAATCTGTATTACATGTATCTGTAATGACGTGTTCTATACCAGAATGCTTGTGCATGGAATCTGGTCATCAGAATGAAAATAAATCAAATCAAATCAAATCAGAAAATTGACTCTTCAACAATGAAAACGACATAAAAAGCAACTAGTTCCTTTATTCTACGTCATCAAACTCAGAGCTCAGTCGTGAGCCGAAGTTGCCTAAAGGCCACTAAATTAAAAAAAAAATATCAATTCAGGACCCAGTTATTGGTGAACGAATAATAGGGAAAGTTTCTTGTGGAGTGTGTTAAGTACAATATTCTCAAAGTGCGGTTAGTTTAATTTAAAGGGATACGATAAAAAAAACTTTTGGTAAACTTTATTTTTATATGGGCCAGTTTAGTAACTTTGGACTTCGGCCCGTCACGATTTACCTTTTTAGCTGTTAAGTGTTAAAATCCACACCCATGCCCCTGCCGGGACTCGAACCCGGGACCGTTGAGTCGATAGCCTACCGCCGCAGACCGCTCGACCACCCGGCCGGCGGATACTTTACGAGACGCAGTCATAAGAAACTTTTGGGAAAGTGTATAATCAATGTTTCTTACCCGTGATGATGTACGGCTGCGAAACTTGGACATTGATTACGCAAACGACTAAAAGATTGAGAGTCACACAAAGAGCAATGGAGAGATGCATGCTAGGAAAAACCAGGAGGGACAGAAAGACAATGGATTCACGCACAAACAAAGGTAGAGGATGTAATCAAGACTTCGAAGTGGAGATGGGCCGGTCACATAGCTAGACGAACAGAAGGAAGGTGGACGACAAATGTACTACAGTGGATTCCTCGAGAAAAGGAACGACCGAGACGACGTCCAAATGCAAGATGGGTAGATGAAAACAAGCGTTTTTCAGGAGCTACATGCATGAGGATAGTAGCAGACCGAGATATGTGAAAAGAAAAGGGGGAGGCATTCATCCAGCAGTGGATAGAAAACGGCTGAATATGATGATGAGGAGGAGGCTACGTATAAAGTGTTAATTTCTCCATACATAACTGTAATAATTTCATATTCCTCACATAAAATAACTTTTAAAGAATCACTATGCCCCTTGTACAAGTGTATATGGGTGCCTTCACGACCCTTTGAGTGCGTCTTGTCTACATGAAAATAAATCACTTTGCCTCTTTGTACATAGCGTATAAAGGGGCTTGCTATAGTTTCACATCGCCTGCAAATGGAAAATTGACAGGAGAAACGGACAAGTGTTGTGTAAGGTGTCCAGTGTGACTCATGTAGAAACTGTCATTTTCTTGAAATAACAAAAGGTTCGTAACAACTACGAAGTGCAAGGTCTACGACTAAGCAAGTACACGGAGGAAGAAAAAAAAGATCACAGCGTCATGAACGGCGGGAAGTGAGGATCGATTAAGGTGAAGCAACAATCATTGTTGGGGACTCCACAGTCTTGTGGTTAGAGCTTTAGACTCAGGTCCGCGTGGTCCCGGGTTCAATTTCCGGCGGGCGTCCACCCAGTCGTGAGGCAAAACTAGGAAGTCACGTGAATAAAGACGTGACGGCTACTGGGTCTAGAAAGCCAGTAATGCGCCTGTTCGTGCTCAGATACGATAACTGCACCTCACCTTTAAAGCGTAGTGCTAAGCAAGAAATGACGGACTTGAACCTACTTTTCTTCGCTCGCTACTCCTCGCCCGGCATGATGAGTATTTTTAGACAAGCATAGGTTGCAGCAGAACGGCAGTATTGCAGAAGCGCCTTCAACGGATAGATACATGTAACGCGTGAATTCTTCGAAAATGACTGTTGATGTGAAATTGGTGAACAGACGTACTTTGTAAGATTTCGTATACGTGCGTGTGTTTTTAAACGCAATTCTACGTTAAGATTAAGGAAAACAACAAAAATACATGTTTGTATGAAGTACATATGGTGCAAAACAATAGGAAAGGATTAAAAGTTGTAGCTGCGAATCGCTCGTTCATTTAGAAATCAGAAGTGAAAATGAAGAGAATGGTAAAAATCCAGAAGAAAATTATCTTGCACTTAGCGCGCGATGTAAAACTGTAACTTTAAGATTCTGATGGCACTTTAATCTCTCGTAACGTACATTGTCTACATGAAACAGACTAAACTAGATGGTACGTTGCGGAAGTATGCCACTTTTAACTTACTGTAGTAAAGGGATCCATGTAATGTAATCTATTGGTGAGAAGTAAACAACATAAGAAGTGCATAATCTACACTGTTACATCAGGCAAATGCCGAGACCGTACCTACCAACTAGGCCCTGGCCGACTACCTTCCACCATCATCTCCCCCACTTATCTGAATGTATGTCCTTCGCTATTACCAACTGGGGAACCTGAAGTTAATAACAGTACTGTTTATACCATTGGTGAGCAGTTCTCAAACACTGATTTTCAATATGTATTTGTAGATTTGTTTTCTCTTATTACATGAATACTCCATACCAAACATTACTGTTACTTATGTATAAAACTTTCCACTAATAACGCATCTTGCAAACGACTCGGACGATTTCACTCCCAACTGTCATTATTGTCAACACATACTAGCCTGAATAAGTTTAATTCTTGTCCTTATACATTCCTTTGCGATTCTCCACACATAAAATAAACATATACTTGACAAATGTTCCTTAATCATATATTTAAAAGCATGAAAATGCTTCCACGAAATTATTCAATGAACATGGGGTGCTTTGCATATCAACATTAGAATGTAAATAAAAAGTGGGTATCCACAACAGGGTTCGAATACAGCTGGAACTACTTTTGCTAAGTGACTTATTTTTGCACTTACCTCATAATTTACAATAAATTAAACCACAATCTTTAATTCTACATATTACGAAGTCAATTATATTTACCTTTATTTTAATACACCTCACATCTTTCCTTTGCGCTACGCAAACTCCTTCCACTACCACCATTACAGCAGTGTTGTCAAACAGATAGTTCAGCAGTGTTGCTAGGTTATAGGCAAGGATGTTCTAATAGAGGATTTGCTAGTAGCTATATCGTGCAAAAAAACAACTTAGCATCGACTAAGGCGATGTACCTGCCTACCTGGATGGTTAGCGAACAATTAGAGAACTTGTTGTCATATCTGATAGTCGTAAATAATGTTTGTGATTGGAGTACGTGAGCTAACTGGGCGGGACTATACTGTGACGTTTGACTTCATATTCTTCTAAAAATCGCCTATCTTTTATTAGAACATCCTTGGTTATGGGAAACAAAAATCCCTTTCAAGTGAATAAAAAATCTCTTTTTCATCAAAAAATCCCTACCTTTCTAATTTCATCATAAAGGCTGGATTTCGTTGCTAGCTTTGCGTGCGATTTGGGTTAGTAGCCAATTGAAACACGTGTCACACTTACCATACAATAAAACAAGTGTTTCAATTGGCTACTCACCCAAATCGCACGCAAAGCAAGCAACGCAAGCTTGCATGTAAATCAGGCCTAAAAGCTTCATGACTGAATCAGATTCCTATTTTTATTTTTTGTATCTGTACAAACTTTTAGTTCTCCCGAGTTCTTTTAAATATTCTTTCAATATTACAAAGATGGTTTTAAAGCATAAAGTAACGTAAACATACAGTATGGCATTTGGTACATTATAGTTATTGAACTTACACACTAAAAACAAATTTAAGTAAACATGAACAAATCAAACAAAGCGGTACGCCGTAAAACTATGTGGCTTGAACGTGCTCACAATATCTTGTACATGAAAGGAAGATATGTCTTCTGTTGTTGGATATATGTAAACTCCTTTCTCCTTTGCGCTTCTTTCACAAAACTTGCGGTCACAATATATCTTTCTCGATGTTAATAGTCTGGCTGGAAGTCGCAAGCGACGTCCTTTTTGTGACTCGAAACTGACAAATACAATTTATCCAGATTGAAAACAATAGCTGGTATCTTCTACTAAAACAACTGTGTCTACATTTGTGACTTCTTCCATGATTTCATTGTTATTCCAACTTTGAAATTTGTTCGAGTGGGTTGCACTGCTTGAAACATTGCGCACCTTTGCGTTCGAGTGGGTGGTGCAGGTTACACTTCAACTGTTTGGACGGCAGGCACGTGTGTAATTAGTGGTGTAACCCAATGCAAAGACTTTCTACCCCGGCTCGGCAGCGAGTGCAGGTGGATGTAGACAGTTGAGAGTCGTGCTGAGTTCTCTGTGTATGTGTGAGAGAAGGGATTACAGATGGCACCACGTGCTAGCAGAAGGAAATAAGCACCAGACCATTCGGGCGAGAACTTCACCAAATTCTACGAATAGACACTGTGACGTAAAATAATTACGGTAACACAGTTTTGTACTAACTTACTCTTCCAGTGCAGGGACTGCAACAACGAGCAGACCACCTGAACAAACCTTTGGTGTAGAGCCTCACACAAATTAGAAAATTCATCTTTCAATATGTTTTTCTCTTCTGGATCATTAGCACTTTTCGAATATTCACCAACGCTTTTTCCATGTACAACAAGAGCTGCAGCAGATCCTTCAGGACAATACTCCGCCATTGCGATTTCCTTTTTGTCGAACAGAATATTATGTGAAATGTTCATTTTACTTCTATGCAGACAGTGGTTAAATTCAGCCGGGGGGCGGTACTTTTTAACCCCTATGTACATAACAAAGCTTTGTGTAGTAGGCCTATTCGCTTTGAAGCTGTCACATCGCTTCAATAGAAATTACTCTGAAAGACGTTCTACAATTCGATCCTTCCGAATACCGATCTGAAGTCCGTGACTCTGACGGCTGGACTCAGTAATAATAATAAAAATAATACGGAACAGTACATAGTGAATTTCGACCTTATGAAATATTTAAATCTTCTTGGGCTCAGGTACTTATTATCTATTTATTGCAGTGCTTCTGCAGAATTCTCAGGAGCCAAATTCATGACTTTTGCACTTAACAAAAAGATGAATTGTCCGGAGTCCGGGATTGCCACATCCGAACTCACAAGATATGAGTACCCTGGGTAACTATATCTTTTTAACACATCCTGCTGTAATATTAAAAGTTCATAATATCAAACATGCTTCAAATAAATGTATGAGATTTTTCTACATATCTGGGAAAAATGACAAATGTACAGTTGTGGACGAAAGTATTGTCGCATGTCTTTAAAGAAGATGTTCCTCCCATGTGCGACATCTCTTAACGAAAATTAGAATTAATAGTTCCCATTGCGTTACAAAAATATCACTCTTCGAGATAAAACGAGGGAACTACAAGTTGTTAGATTTTTTACTTTTTTTTTTTTTTTGTCGACAAAAATGAAATCTTTAATATATATTGCCCTCGTTTATTTTCAAGATTAGATTCTCTTGATTATATATTCTTCCTTTTTGTTTATATTCCTTTTCTTCTTCTTCTTTTTATTATAACAGGTTTTGAATCAAATCTAGTTTGTAGATCAGAAGATTGCTAGGCTGATTAATGCATTGCACAAAATTTTCTCTCGTTGACGTTATTAATAGAACAGATACTTAAATTTTTGTATGTATTGTTAAAGAAAAATCAGGTGTTGAACATATCAGTTCCATTATTTAATGAGGACTGAAATTTTACACACACATCAGCTTCTTTGAATTTCTCAGTAGATTGACTGGAGACGGGTTTAAGAACTACAATACTAGTACTTCGTCTGAAATATTCAAACAAACTTACTTTTGAATTTCAATATACTTTAAGGCCTTTAGGCAACTATGGCTCAGGCCGTACGCATGATGATGGGATGAATTGGTGGAATGAAGAAAGTGGGAGGAAACGGGAGCACTCCCGAGACAACCCACGCACACGGTGTTTGTCCACCACGAAGCCCACATGGCACGAGCAGGGATCGATCCGACGATCCCTAGCACCAGAGGTGAGCGCTCTACCAACTGAGCCACTGTGGCCCCGAACTTGTTTTTGAGTCTTGCGAAGGAATACACAAGAGCTCCCGCACTCCTTCCTACAGAATTGAATTTGAACTTTTTATATTTATGACCTTCAGGCATCTAAGGCTCAGAGGAAAGGATTCGGGAAGGTGTTGGTCAGGGCTTATGTTGAAGGTGCCATCCCGGTATTTGACTGGTGTTACTGAGGAAATACCTCGATCAGCATGGTCGGCCGCTGGGATCGAACCCACGACCTCACGAATGCTACACCAACGCTCTACCACTGAGCTATGGCGGCTCGGTAAGATGGTCGCACATGCCCTACAACCTCCGTGTTTTCACTGCATATTAATGAGATAACTTCAAACAACACATTACTTTTAATCGAAACATAGTTTGTAAAATATGAATAAATTTAACTCTGCAATAAAAAATCTTCCTCAAAATAAATTCCGAGACTTTTCCAGGTTGGTGGGGACCCTGTGGATGTGTGGTAACGCTCGCTGTCTTGTAATAAAGGAGTCCTGGTTCGATTCCCGGTGGAAACATGTGGTTCGGAGCCCATATTAAACTGTAAGTTCGGTCCTTAGGACATCATCTTCATCCGATGGAAGGCAATGGCAAACCACTATCGGTTCACCATGCCAATTATCACTATGTCACTTGTAATTGGGACTTAGTCTTGTGATTAGACAAAAAATCAAATAAAAAATGTCAAATAAAACTAAACCGCTGCTGTATGCATTGCCACAACACGGTAAGTTTTTAGAATCAGGAAATCTTCCCGTATATCATTTTCTATTGATCTAGTACAGTGGAACTTCTAGTAACGGACATATTTTGTAATCCCCGACCATCGCTATAAGAAGAAACGTATTGGCAAACCTCTCTAAAGCGGACACACTGTATTGCGGAAACGGACAGTGTTTTCTGTCATTTATAGGCAATATTTACCTCCCTATAACGGACACTTTCATAGTGATTTAAGGATAAACCGTGAATTGTTAATATGCCGACTGTCATCTAGAATGTTTGAACAAATTGCCTTCCACAGTTCGTAATTACAGTACGATAAACATTTTCAACGCTGATGGAGCTGGACATTTTTTCGTGCACTTCCGGCCAAACAATATGCTTGAACGGAGAAACGTACTCCAATCGGATGATAAAATAGCAAAAGAGCGAAGAGGAAATGGAAGAGAAGAAACCGTGTGAAGTTAAAAATTCCACAAAAACAGTAAATTTCTCATTTTTTTTAGCATTTCTACTTCTCTCTCTTTCTCCATGAAAAGTCAAAAACATACGGAAGATGTAATATGCAGTGGTTATCGGAAAGTGCAAAAATATATATATATAAAACGTTATTTGTAAATTGTGCCCTGAATATAAAGTACGGCTTAGACGGAGGAGGATAATGTAAGAAAGATTTTAGTTATATTCATACCGTATAATTGCTTCATCCACCAGTGTATACTCTTTGGTTGTATATGACATTGCTCACTAATTTATGTAAGAAAATATTGAAACCTCTAAGGCGGACAATTTTTCGATTCCCCGTGGCTGTCCGCTTTAGAGAGGTTTCACTGTATACACTTACTCACAAAAAATGGCCCTTAGAAGTCCGCAAGTCGTACAATCTGTCAACATCGAGCGAGTACACGTGGCAAGGACAACAGATGGAACATTCATTTTAAATTTATATCGAATATAGGTCATGCTCCAGAAAAAATGTATTATATTGATAGTAAACACAATTTTTGCAACCATTTTAAATTATAAAAGACGTCAGATTTTAGGAATCTCGAAGGAATTATGAGATCTTGAACGTACTTAAAGATCAATATTTTATTTATCGATCCATTCGATTTCCAGAATACATGTCTATGAGTTGACGTTTTTTTAAGTCATATTTCTTACAGTGCCGACTGTGACCGGGCGCGTCCAAGGGGTTGCGGGTAGTGGAAAGGCCCCAAGACATGAGGGCCAGCTGCGAAATAAGCAGATAAATCTGACGAATCAAGTCGCGGACAATTCGGCTAAGGGAGACAACCCTGACAGAAAATCACCGCTGCCTTGCGGTTGGATGGATGGATCCATAAAGGCTAGGGAAAGAAGAGCACGACAGAAAACTCCTGGTCCTCCAAGTTGGGGGGTTGGGCGTAGGGTTAACCACCCCACACCGTTCAATATCAGCAGGTTATGAAGCCTCAAGATTTGCCTCGGATTAACGACGGAAGTAAAAAGAGATTGGCCCGGCGCATGAATATGGACTGGAATATAGGAACGTGGAATGTACGAACACTCAGAAAGGCCGGCAGATTGAAAATATTACTACAACTACTACAGGAATACGAAATTAAAATGGCAGTAATCCAAGAAGGAATGATAATGTTTGGGACACGAAAAAATTTACAATATTGAGCAGTAGAAAAACCCAAGAGAAGAAAGAAGGGGGTTGCCTTTATAGTAGGAAGATCGATGAAACGTAATATAACGGAGTTTAAACCTGTTAATGAGAGGATATGCTACATCAGACTGGGAACAAGATTTAATAATGTATCCATAATGAATGTCTACTCTCCAACAGAAGAGACGGAAAAAGATGAATTCTATGAGAGACTTGCACAAATATACGAATCCCTACCTCAGTATGATGTAAAATTGTGCTAGACCTAAATGCACAAATTGGAAAAGAGGATATATATGAGGGAACAACTGGGAAACACAGCCTACATCAGAAATCAACTGATAACGGACAGCTATTAATACAGTTTGCATCTAGCCACAATGTAATAGTTAGCTCTACAACCTTTCAACACAAAGATATCCATAAAATAACCTGGCGTTCACCCGATGGAAAGTACACAACCAAATTGATCATGTTATAGTTAACAGAAGATATGCAAGATGTACAATAGACGTAAGAAGTCAGAGAGGCGCGGACGTAGGAACAGACCATTACCTAGTAAGAATCATATTTAGGTGTAAATTCAATTTAAAAAAAAGAGAGCCACAATATTACGAAATATATCTTTTGATGTAGATAAACTGCGATAGAAAAGAGAGAAAAAAAAACATGATGAAGTACGAAAAGCAATAAGGAATGAAGAACAACAGGAGATGACAATGTAAATAAAGTAGAATCCATGTGGAACGGAATGAAAAACAGCATAACAACAGCAGCAGACCTAACGATAGGGAAAGTAACATTAAAGAAGAAAAATAGCTGGTTCGACAAAGAATGTGGTGAAATAGTACAGACAAGACGACAAGTGTACCAGGATTTTCTCAATAAGCCAGAAGAAATGGATAGGATGAATAAGGAAGTAAACAGAATATGCAGAAAGAAGAGAGTGGACGAGACAGCAAATATCACACACAGACGAAAATATGAGGGAGATTAGAACGACAGAAGAATACAAAGAGATCAAGAAAATAAGAAGAGGATTCATTGCGCAAACGACAAGGTGTAAAGATAAGGAAGGTAAAATTATAGGGGACGATACAAGGATAAAAGAAAGATGGCGAGAATACTTCCAAACCTTACTGAACCCACAAGAACAGGATCAAGATGATGAAATGAACGACAGACAGGAACGAACAGATACAAATTACAATGGGATAGAAGATAAAGAATGTATAACAGGTATACCCACAACAGACGAGATCAAGAGGAACATACAAAAACTAAAAAATGGACAAGCAACAGGGTACGATAATATACCAGCCGAATTAATAAAATATGGAGGAAGGGAAGTTGAAGAGCTATTTCAGCAACTGCTAGGAAGGATATGGGTGGAAGAAGAAATCCCAGAAGATTGGAGAGAGTATCATATGCCCCATATACAAGAAAGGCGACAAAATGAATTGTAACAACTATAGGGGAATATCTTTACTGTGTGGTGCATATAAAGTATTTACCGGCATAATGAAGGAAACAATGGAACTAATGCCTGAGAGGGGAATATCAATCGGTATTTAGAAAAGGAAGGTAGACTACAGACCAAATATTTGTCATGAAACAGATCTTGAAAAAATGTGGCGAATACGAAGTACAGACTCACCAGAACTACGACTTTCAACAAGGATATGACTCCGTAAAAAGAGAAAAATTAATGGAAATATTGAAATATTTTGGCTACCTGCAGAAAATAGTGACACTAGTAGGAACAACCATGGGAAACACAAGGGCGTATGTGAAAATTAAGAGCGAACTTAGTGAACCATTCCAAACAACAAAAGGGCTAAAACAAGGAGATGGACTAGCCCGAATGTTATTTAATCTTGTTTTAGAATTTGTAATAAGACAGTTAAAAGTAGATACAAACGGAACATTACAAAACAAGCTAGTACAGATCACAGGATACGCGGATGACATAGGTAGAATTGGACGCACCAAAAGTGAAACAAAACATTTAATGAAATAGAGAACAAAAGTAGAGGAAGAGGACTGAAAATCAATGAAGGAAAAACAAAAATAATGATACAGTCACGGCGGAAGAGAGAAGCAGAAAAGATTATAGAAATCGGGAAGGATAAGGTACAAAAATTTGAATACCTAGGAACAATATCGACCGAAAATAATGAGGAAATAGAAGAAATTAGAAGTAGAATACATGCAGCCAATAAAGCATACTATGCAATATTAACAGTGTTTAAAAATCGAGATATAAACTGCAATAAAACCATACTCAACAAAACTTTGATAAGACCGATATTAACATATGGATGCGAAAACTGGGCTTTTACTGGAGTGGCTATAAAGCAAATAGACATATTTGAAAGGAAAGTGTTAAGAATAATATTTGGACCAACTAAAGATGGAGATCAATGGAGGAAAAGATGCAATGCGGAATTATACGAAGACATTGCAATATCGAACTGTGCGCGAATAAAAAGACTACAATGGGCGGGACAGGTTGTAAGAACGAAAAATCAAAGAATACCAAATAAAATTATAAGTGCAAGGTTCGAAGGAAACAGAAGGAAAGGCAGACCGAGAACCAGATGGGAGGACCAAGTCCAAAAAGATGCAAAAGAGCTACTTGGAGTGCGTGGGTGGAGAAGGATCGCACAGGAGAAGAATGGAAGGCAAGGATTGAGGCGGCGAAGGATCGACTACGGTCCAAGGAGCCGGATAAGTAAGTAAGTTTCTTACAGTGAGAATGGAATTCTACAATGAAGCAGTGTTTGGTTTCTGAAGATTAAAAGAAACAGAAATAAAAATACAATCCTTATGAGTTCCATGGAGTTGATGTATAAGTGACACACACCTAATGATAACTCTTATGATCTACTGTAGACGAGTCTCGTTTGTTGTTCCACTCAAACAAGACTAAGATGACTGCTTCATGTCTAATACACGTGAAAATAGTGCAGTGTTGCCAGCTTCATACTTTTATTACAACTTTATTGTCAATCCATGGAGCTGATCAAAAATAGAGTTTAATGAGATTTAATTCTCATCTTAGTACGTATACTTTCGATTTAATTAAGACTCACGTTTCGAATTAAACTATTACGAAAATTACCTGGAAAACTAAACACACATGTTGAAAACATGTCTCAAACATGAAAATGAAGAGTTTAGTTCCATGGAGTTGACATGTAGCATATTTGAAGCTAACTCACATGAAAAAGCAAAGAAACAGGCCCAGTTGTAAGAAATTCTTTAGGAAGACAATAAAGTCGGGCACATCTTTCCGTAGACTCGGTATTGTTGTAGTGTGCAATTTATTGGACTTAAAAACTGTACCCATTGATCACTTTATATGCATCTGAGTGTACATTAATTTACACTTAATTAGTAGGTAGGTAATTAAATAAAAGAGAAAAGCTCGTTAAAAATTTCTTTATTTACACTCTTTGTATCAATCTGAAAATTCAATGAAAAGCATCACCTACCCAAACAAGTTGGTTACAACTGAGGAAAAAACTTAAGAAAAAAAAAAGACATTATTCTCAATTCATCATTTGATTATATTCATTGGCTATAATAGAGCTGTTTACCAACTAATGTTTCCTGCCTGTAAAAAAAAAAAAAAAAAAACATGCAAAAAAAAACAAGTACACGCTATTTTCACACTATAGATGAAAAACACAACGTGATATAAAACGCTTCTAAATCTATTTATAACGAAAGTTATTTCTAAACACAAATTCATGGGGAATATTATCCAAATCATTTTCTCTTTCTTAAAAAAAAAAAATCACACATGTTAACGATCAAACAAATCAAAACTCTTCAATATTTGTCACTCGTGCATATTCATAGACATGAAAATTTTAAAAACAAAACAAAACATACATGCTCACTTAGGTGTGCTGTCTTCAAAATGCAATATATAACACAAACAATGGATTTCTTTATATAAAATTAACCTTCTGTATGTAAAAAAAAAAAATGAAGGAAAAAAAAAGTCTTCTAGGCATGGAATGTTTAAAAAGCAAAGCTCACGGGGTTTGTTAATCTTCACGGATACGTTAATATCCAGTACAGTTTGAAGCTATGTGCAACGTCAACATTTCGTTTTCTTATTGAGCAATCAGAAACTTCAAGTGCCACTCTACAACAACAGCAAAATCGAAATAAGAAATCTTTTTTTAATATTTGGTGTTCTCATTTACAGAAGATTGATTTTATATGAGACTTTTGAGTGCAATTAACAAACTCAAATATTACAAATTATAATAATACGCTATTGTGTCTGAAATTGAATTTATGTCCTTTAGGCATCTTTGGTTCAGGCCCAATACGTACGTCATGGTCATGCATACTTGAACGTAGCTAATGATCATGAAAATAATGCTCATATCATCTCCTTCAGAACTTGTGAGAATCTAACATTCATTTTCTCAATGCATAGTATTTCCGTCAGGTCATCCAATACCAGAGATCAAGCCGTTGATTAGAGACACGAATTAATTTTAATCCAAACAGGATATTAAGTTACATGTATTGTTATATTGTAATTCTTTTTACTCAAAGCATGAGAATATTACCTGTTTCAGTTTCTTAAAATCAATATTTTCCATCTTTCACAGCCGCACTAGAATGTGAAAATAATAACTCAGACTGTAAAGCAACGATCTCTGACGACAGATGGCAGCACTACCGCCGTAGATGTAATGTGTAATGTATTTTTATCGTTGCACGAAATTTCAATGTTGCTCCTACAAATTCAAGCCTAGAGAGTTCAAACTTTCAGGGAAGAAAGCTCTTAACCAATTCAAGAGTTCTATCTCTGTCAATTTTTCATTGTCCTTTTTGTTCATTGTTGTCAGTGTCATTGTTATAAGTTTGCACATTCACAACAACAATGAACGAAAAAAGGAAACATAGGCACGGATAGAACTCTTGAAATGGTGATTGACTTGAACTCTCTAGGCTTGACTCTAGAAGCAGCATTGAAATTTCGAACAAGGTAAGAGACAGTGAATATACAAAGAGGCAGTGCTGCTATCTATTGCTGCTTTATACTAACCTTAACGAAGACAATGATCATGTTTGTGACTTGATCAATTTTGCAAAGACCATTTTACGAAATACAACAGATTTAAATTAGGAATAAAATAACACCCACGAATTTCAAGAAATAAGCGTGTCTGTATAATCTGATCTCTGATATTGCTACTTTCAAAATCTGAAAGATGTGTTGCGTTAATGACATTTGTAAATAAGAAAAGTGACCACATCACTTAATTAAACACAGACAACTGTATTGTCTTTTAACTTAACACACCTACAGTAAACCAAATGGTGTTAACGAGTCAAACACTGGAGACTTCGTATCAACTGATTTTACTCACGATAAAAACTAACCTTACTCTGAAAAAACCACACACACACACACCTATTCCAAAAAAAGTTACTAGGACTAAGTGATGCATTGCATTTTGTTGTCTGTTTCTACTTCCAGTACATTCATGTATTTTTTAAAACAGTTAAAAGACAAATGAGTTTGATCTACTATTACAGAGATCATAACAGCTCAAAAGACGGAAAAGTTCAAACACAGCATTTAGGCCTATTCATTGGGGGGAGGAGTACATGTTTTGACCGTATCTGTCTCACTTCGGTTTTACAAATGCACCACGCAATATCGACATGCGTAAAAAAAAAAAAAAAAAAAGGTTAGTTCACAACATGCATTCAAAATACAATCACAAAACAGAAGTACTCTTAAATATCGTTCACATACACCGAGTTCTCTCCAAAGTTTTTAAGGATCTGAAAGAACTTATGGACTGAACACATTATTTTATTTTTAAGACACAGGACGGCAGAGAGACTTACGAGAGATGTACGTTTTTTAAACGTTCTAACACAGACAGACAACTACGCACGCACGGAAGTTATAATTAATAATTATTACGCTACCATTTCAAACACGGCAAAAGAATTTTGTTGCTTAAGATACACATAGTAGGTTTCTAATTAGCCAAAAAAGATGTGTGCATTTATCCTTATATTAAAATATGAGCTTTTACATGTTCTTTTTAAAAAAAAACAAAAACAAAATGAGACCATCAAATTTGATTCATTATGCACCTAAGTACATTTAGATATTTCACTTCTAAATCAACAGTCACAAGTGGAATTTCTTTTATGGACTGATTAGCACAAATACTTTTCTTTATGTATCAATGGCATTAGACAGATCAGTTACAAATAATTCTGAGCTGAGTTACGCCACTACACAAATTCAGATTTCTCTCTTTCTTTTTTTTTTTAAATCGACACATTCTCCAATTCTGTTCATACAGTATCACCTTACTAATCGCCTGGTCTGCCATTATCTTGAGTTATAAACCTTACAAACGTAAATCAAATTTACAATTATCATTGTGCTTCGCTAATTCATTACTCTCCTTGTCAATATTTAATGGTTGTTTCAGGTTTTCAATGTCAGAGATTCTAACATATTTCCCCCCTTATTTATTTCCTTCCAATAATCATCTGCTATAATACCGGTTAATTGGGATGCAATGGTTCCCTTTAAACTGCATTTCAACTTTTCTCTCTTTATGCAATATCAATCAACCAACCACGTCGTGCTCGTATGTGTTGTATATAGTGTAACCACAAGTACCATATTGTGCTTTCCTCTGCCTTGGTCGAATTTTGAAATTCGTAGAAGTTTTTAGCAATTGCTGTTCAGTGACTTCCCTTATGGTTTCTGTTCTAACCAAGCACTTCCATTATGAACATGGTAACCAATCATAGGTTTAAACCCGTGAGAAAAGTGCGAATGCAAAGACCAAAATGTGCCAAAACTCACCAAATAAATTGGCAAGTCCCCCACCACTCTATCCTGCCTCCATGGTAACTGTATTAGAAGTAACTCCCCACAAGGACCGCCATTTCTTTATGGAATTCCACTGTTGAAGTCCAGTGGGATCTCTTAAAATGTAGTGCTTCGCAGTTCACTTCAACAAAGATGTACGTCCTGTCCTGTCAACACACTCACAAGCTCGTTTAGGAGTTGAATAAGAATTCAAAAGGTTGAAATCCGTTCCACTATGTTTTGGGATTTTAATTCTTGTCTCTGAGACTGAATGTTCGGGGCTCCTGGACCCGGCTTTGGCGTGAATTGAAGATGTCTGCTTATTTGTTTCTTATTTATTTTGGAGTATCTGAATAAGAAAAAACACTTACATATGTATACTTTAAAACTCTATTTATTGCAAATCTGTAGCTGTTATTAGCTTTTTAAAATATGGAAATTTAATGCACTATCTTTCCGAATACTATGAACGAACTACAAGACAGACTCAAGCTGCATTATAATTCTTGTTAATTTTGGGTCTCCAGAATTCCCTTATTAATAATTGCTTTGTCCTTGACGTACTGGAAACACCAAGGCAGTAAAGGTGACGAAATTAATGATTCGAAAACTAACATATTCGTAGCTTTGTAATTTGGTTAAAAAGAGAAATGCAGATAAAAGAAAATCAATGGGGATTCAAACAAAGAACAACAAAATTGGAAAAGTACCGGGCTTCCAATACTTGGGAATTATTGTAAATGAGAATGCAAAATGTTAGAAAAAGTGAATCGTGAGAACAGCCACGGGCAGTGGTAAATCGTTAATTTTTTGGAAATGTAAATGACAACCAAGATTCAAGATCCCAAATTATACTTAATTACTTCCTGCAGAACTTCGGTAGTGGCCATTTACTCCCAAAGAAAGACCATGTTATGAAGTATGAAGTTCCTTCTGGATATTGTGACGAGTTCCGGAAACCAATGTGCTACAAATATATCACTGTTATTTTCACATATGATAATAGTACTGCCACAGAGGAAGTAAATAAAATATAAAAAATACAATTAAGAAAATATTATTCGTATTTTAAGAACGATTTTTCTTTCATTTTGGAGTGTAAAGATAGATCACAACGCTTAATATAATATCTTCGCCACTACTAACTGGAGAGAAGTTTCACGAAAGATTGAATGATCTGTATAAAACAGGAGCATAGATTCTACGAAAATATAAGAACAAATCCGAAAGATCAAGAAGTAATTTCCCTAAAAGTAATTCTTGTACACTAAAACGTCATTTATTCGGACTTGATGAAAACCGGACTCGTTCTGGATGAAACCAATTTTTTTTTAATGTTATAAGCGCCTGCAAGTGCAGAAATACAGTAACAAAATGGTTTATTTTACAAAAAAAGATCAAATTAATTTTAATAAAGTGAGGGCAAATACAGTACTGCATATTTACGCTGCAGAGAATTAACGCGATCACTTGTATACAAGTATTTTGAAACGGGGGAAAAACAAATAAACTAGCTTTTAGTGTATATGACTCCTGATTATCTGTTACGTTAGATATAACTAAAAACTAAAATTTAGATGCAATGACGTACAGAACGACAGAAACACCTTCTTCATTAAAATGTACAGGTGAAAGTATTTCCACATGGTTCTCTCTCATGCATCTTCGGAAACCACCGCGCATGAGAAGCTTGTTCTATGATCCTCACATATTGTCCGAGAAATAATAATTATTTATATCCAGCAAGTTAACGCTATATTCTGATTCTTATCACCCTGTATTGCTTCCCACTCATCCACTTGGCCTGTCGTACCCAGAAAATGAATCGCAATGTGAACACAAAACAAACTGATTCTACATATTCTTACCTGCTGGTCTGCAGCTAATCCTCTCGTTTAGTAAACACTTAGAAATAACTAAAATCGTGATATATTTCGCAAGTGGTGCGCTCTAAACGAGAGAATTAGCCGCAGACCAGCAGGTAAAAAAATGTCAGTGTCCTCTCCACGAGATTTGTTAGATGATACTCCATAATTACAAAAATTATACACTATACCAAACAAGTACAACATATCAAAAAAAGTCAGTGCGCTACGCTGTAATAATAAATTACAAATCAAAATAACTGCATATATAATAATATCGAAGCTTTACAAAATTACGCCTAGATGCAAACATGATCTTTCTTACAATATTACTGAACTTAACCATTAATTAACAAATGAATTCATACATTCTCACACGATGACCTTTCCCTTAATTGATTAGATCAGCGACCAGTGTAAGGAACACAAACATACTTTTCCTTTATCACTCTCGTTCAAGCACTGGACCATGTACAAAGCTTATCACAACAAATACTAAGTCTTACAAACGCTTTACAAGTAGTTCTTGGATTGATACAATCCACATTCTGAAATGATTTAAAAAAAAAAAAAAAACTTTCACCACGTATAACCAGTCACACAGCAATGACTTTTTTTTTTTACACATTCTTCTATTTTCAACTTCGGTCATTTTAATTTTTTTAAACTGATTTACTGAAACATAAGCTAATGAATATCATCAAGATGAAATTGTATCAGAATTTTCCCGCCTGTTAAGTTTTTCGTGGAGTATTGGAATACGGCTGCAGGTAAATAAGACAAGCGAGAAGTAGATATTGTAGACTCCCAAAATTTACCTGAGTTAACTTATAAACGACTTTGGTGAAACTAACTTTAGATCTCGTTATTGAAAGCTCATCAACTTGTTCAGGACGTTAATGACAACAATCCAATTAGTCAATCAACGTAAAATAAATGACAGAATAGTTGATGAAATAAAAAGAGGGAAAATAATAATTCAGGAATGATATTCTACCTACTTTGCAGAGGCATGCTATTGATAAATGTATATAATTATTCTAAGCAGAATTTATCAGAACATCCGATGTTTGGCTGCGACCCCAATCCTAGAAGTAACGTTAGACTGTGTTACCTCCGCATTAGTAGCACATTTTTGCACAAAATAACTTCCGTGTGTACATTGTTCCCAACTGTCTTTATTTTTAAACTATTAAGCGCGGACTTTGTAGTTTTCTTAGCGTTAGCTCACACAGTCTTTCTGAGTGTCATTTTATAGACAGCCTGTATATCTTTTTACTAGACAATTACTCGGTGGATAACTCTGTATAGCTTCACTTTCTTTTTTGAGAATCATTTTTATTGTGTATCAATACAAGCGTTTGTTAAACTGTTGTTATTGTTTACTCTTTCTGGTGTTACTATTTCCTAGCGTTATGCTATTGCTGGTACTGTTCAGCGTTCAATGCTGCCTAGATATAAACGCTGGGCAATCCGACTGCCAACAGAGTTATCCTAAACCGACGACTTAAAAAGGGATATTAGCCTTCCACTGGATATGACTGCTTTATACCAAGTCAAGTTCATGGATGTTGACATTATAGTATTGACTTACGACTGTGAAACCGGAACTTGACTTCCAAAATGAATGAACCCGAAAATTAGAAGCAGCACAAAGAAAAATGATTAGTATTTTTAAGAAATTACTATTGGTTTCAATTCAGTATAACATTTTCCATGAACCTATGGATACATTCGAAGATCAAAATGGAGATGAGCTGGACAAACTGTCATGGTGAACTTATGGAAAACAAAACAGGCCTAGAATGGTGAAAGGAAAAATAATAAAGAAGAGGAATGTAGAGTAAAACCTTTGACCAATAGGAGACTGATAAAAAGAGAACAAACAAAATCAAACTTTTACAAGATATTTCAGTTACGGGCGTTAGAGTAACATCGGGCAGGTATCCGAATAGTTTTGGGACGGCATGACAGTTAGACACAATCCACTCACGTCATGCTTGCAAGTAACCTAAAGCTAATGATATCTACGATCACAGTTCTGAACAGTCTACATTTTGTGAACATTATTTTTAGTTTACCTGCACTCATCATCCAATAATCGACGAAAGGAAAATCCTACATCGTGAGCTTTAAGACTTTTAACCACAATAACATACACAAAAATCACGTCACTTCATTGTTTCGTCACAATTAAAATGTAAACTTCCTTATAAAGTGTTCGGGTAGTGTCGTATGTATGCGTGTATCCCATAACAAAATCCCTTCCACAATATTCTCTAACCTGAATGTGCTCAAACATATATATATATATTTGTTGGGTGAAGTCAGTTCAAAAGTTATCAAAGAGCCATAACAAAAATACCCAAATTCTCTCTTTATACCAATAAGTTTACCCGCTTTCTCGTGCTTATCACATACTGATAAATGAAACCACAGGTACAACAGATCAAATAGAAAAAAAAAAAAATATACATATTTACAGTTTGTTTGTCGACAGTTCCACACGCAACTGAAAATATGAATTACATATGTTTTTTTTTACAAAATATGAACCTTCACCTCGTTAATGTAATGTTTTAGTTATCTTAATAAGCTCTATGAAACCTTGTGCATGTGAGTTGTTACGTTTCTATAGCCAGAGTTTGTAATACCTATTTAGGTACATTTAAAAATTCTACAAATTGCAGCCAGATAGCCTTTTTTAATTATGATGATATACTGATATATTAGGAATGTGGTCTAACCATAGATTCAAATAGTCGCTATGATATCATTAAGTCTTTTACTCTGCAAACAAGGGAAGGCTAACCAACGATTTGCAAAGGTAAAAACGTTTCAAGGTGGTGAAAGAAATTATTCTTCAAAAATCTTTTCTTCCTTTTAAGACATACTATTAAAAAAAAAAAAAAAAAAAATGGTATGACAAAATACATACTCGATGATTTTTTTACGAGGAGTTTGGCATAATGAACAAACTTGAAATATTATCAAGCACGTGTCAAGGTCTAAAAAGTGTAAGTATATTAAAAAAAAAACTATCTGTACAGTTTTGTTTAAAAAAGTAGCTCAACATACTTCGCTTGAACCGACTATTTGTAAAGTGCTAACAGAGGAAGCTAAAATATTACATTACCATCGGTAAAAGTCACGGGAATATTAAAGAACTGACCTTCGATCTAGCGATGATAGTTTCAATTTAAGTTTTTGCGTTCGTCTTTCAGCATACGATGATGACCAAGAAAACAATAAGTAATTTATCACGTTACGAGAAAGATAATTCCATTCCAGTTTCATTTCTGAAGTTAATCCACATTATGTGCAACATAATAAAGGCCCTCCTTTGAGAGATTCACAGAGAGAGTTAGTCAAAATCTTCACACTAAAGAAACCAACATCATGGCAGAAACTTATACAATTAAAAATGATCACAAAAGAAAAAAGAAAAGTTTCGTGTGCATTTTAGCTCTCAATATACAGTCTACATTTAAGGAAATATAAAACTTTTCCACTAAGCACTGAGAAAAATTAAAAAAAAAACCTTTCCTGTATTATTATCACTGACATTCAAGCGTGACATTTTAGAAGTACAGTATTGTATGCACCTAGTAGCTGCCGTCTCGCAAGGGATCACTTTAAAAGCAAACATTTGCTTTTCAGTGATTGAATAACTGAAAGGTATGTCCAGTACCTTCTATTAATTATCAGAAACAATAATCTCCAGTCTATATACTTTCTTTCGGTTCTAATTTTGATTTTCAATAGCCTAATCCTGACTTAGCCGTCTGAAAGCAATGAGCTTTTTTTTCCCCCCCCCCCCCATGAAAACAAAACTGAGAAAATCCGGCAGAAATGAAAAATAATGATCACACTGGAACACCATCAATTACAAGAAGTGATATATTTCTGTTTGAAAACTTGGGTGTGCATAAATAACACGATCTGAAAGGCAGATATTAATAGATTTCGAATTTTAAGTAAGGTTAAATTATTAGCGCCGGAACAGACTTCTAATCAAATCTATAGGTCCAATCTTTTTTTTAAAATTCCTATTGATTACGGAAGCTAAGTGTCATTTGGAATTTCCGTACTCGGAGGGTGAAAGAAAAAAACTAGTTTTGATTTCATGACAAAATATAGTACCTTATTTGTTATTCGTAAATTTTAACAAAGGAAACATACATGTTATTTAAAAACCCTACTCTTGGACTCAACTTTATTTCTATGAAATGGTAAATATCTTTCGAAAACTACTTTTGAGTCAATACACGAACCTTCGATCGTTTCTGTCACTCTAACGGGTTAAAAACATATTACACAATCTGAAGGTGAAAAAGGAATCCTCAGCCTACATATTGCTGAAGGGACTCGAGGACATTACATATTGTACGCAGATAAGGTAACAAAAAATACTCAAACTTGAAGTATTTAATTTTTCACTAATATTTCCAGGAGCACTGTCAATGTAAACATTCTTTCACAGCATTTCACACATGAAAGGACACAAAAGAGATCTGATTTGCTTCAGAGTAGCCTTCAGAAGCTTTTGTAAATTGAGAACTGTCCAAAAAAGTAAAAATTCTGATTGGCAGATGTTTGCACCGTTACATTGATGTTATATTTGAAACATAGATAGCGGTTCGGTTTCATTTGGCTTTGCGGAACATTTTGTAATCAAAACTGGAACTTAAGGTTAGTTTAAAGCAACGATCTCCAATGATAGATAGCAGCCGTACCTCCGTGTATCTCTAATGCATTTTGTCGTTGTACGAAATTACAACACCACTTCTACAAATTCCAAGCCTAGAGAGCTCAAACTTCCAAAGAAGAAAATTCATAATCAGCTCAAGAACTCAATCCGTGCCGATTTTTCATTATCTTCCTTGTTCATTGTTGAAATCGCTTAATTGTTGTGAATACCGAAATCTATAACAATGAACAAAAAAGAAAATAAACAAAAGACACGGACTGAACTCTTGACATGGTTATGAACTTTCTCTGGAAGCTTGAACTTTCTAGGCTTGAATTTGTAGGAGCCGCATGTAATTTCGTGCAACGAAAAATATTAGAGACGTCCGGAAACTTAGAGATCATTGAGACAACTGGAAAGCGTTTAACAGAGTTTGTTTACGTGTATAAGGTAGAAACAAGGGTCCTATATCAGTTTCCTGAATACATTATATTTTCAAACATGGAAACATAATGCCTTTGAAAAATAAAATTAAATATAGATAATCGCGTAGACTTACAATCCACCCTGCTTTTCACTATTTCTACAGCCATGTTATCTGAATTCTATTACAAATAAATTGATGTGTTCTTCCCTCCGGAAAAGGTACGAAAACTTTACAAGCGATGTATTTTGATGGTACACATGGGTAAAAATCGGGTTGATTGAAAGGATGTTATCACTGTTTTTAAACCACTACAAAGTTTCATACTATAACCCTCTCTTTAGTTCCCAGAAGTATCACTACGCGGCCTCTGGCTAACAGAATCGTACGAATTGATATATTTAAGTATTATTGTAGAATTATAACGCTACTGGAAACACTGAGGTGAAATCAATACAAGCCAAGTACATGTAAAACCAAACACTCGTCATGAATATCAGTGATAAAATTTTGAGACTCGTCCAGACAAATGCACAATAAAACTTCAACATGTAAGTACACGTTTTACTGCCTCTATTGATTATTATTCTCTTAAGCTATGGATATAATTAACATGCCATTTCTTGAGATTTCTCGACATATTCCGGAACCAAACTAAACCATTCTTTCAGCACACAAGTAAAACAAACTGTTTCTAACAATAAATTAACGCGACTTCGTGTACAAATTCTTTTATTTGCTTTCAATAAAAAAAGTGCCTCTCTCCTTTATAATACAATGATTAGATGAAATTTGAAGGCAAAGAAACAGGTCATTATAATTTCATCTTACAAAACATTCTATTTTGATTACATGCTGATTATGTACATATATCCATACTTACACTACATTTGAGAATCAATTGTTTGTCAGCCGATTAAAACTGAGACAAAATTGAACAATTTCCATACTTCGTTCCGAAAGTAAAATGTAAAAGTAATCCGTTTACAGCATTTCAAATTTTATTCCCACCTTTTTAACTGCCTATTTTCTTTTCTCAGATTTATACAACGAAATCAAACAACCTATCTCCGCCGAGCTCGTCCATTCTATTCTAGCTTGCTAAAGGGTCAGTTCTACAATCGACCGCTACACTTCTAGTCAGCGCTACGCTGAGGCCAAGTCTGATTTTGGCCAATGAGAATTGCCTCAACTTAGCGCTGACTAGAAGTGTAGCGGTCGATTGTAGAACTGACCCTAAGCGAAATCAATACCACCATGCGTTTCAAATATTTTCTTCAGATGGAGTTGATCTGATCTCAGTACTGTTTTCGAAGGGTAGTTTTCTTTTTAGCTTTTCCAGGAACTAGAAAACATTTAATAGCATAAAAATAAATATGAAAACTGTAGCCTGTGATTAGGCTCAACTGTCAATTAATTGTGGGAAAAATATATCTTCCACTATTGAATAAAACATAAGTAATTATCGATGTGCTATCTTAAAAGTCTTTTGATTTTAATTAATTTATTTTACCATAGTGGTAAATAAGCATTAAATGAACCCTGATCATGAAATAAGACACATTTCACTATTATCTACGAATACGAAATGAACGCTACGATTGGACATCAAGCTGACCGAATACTTCAGATATTATTGAATTTTATAATTATGAAAACACGGCATTATTACACTGAAAAGCCACACGAGCTACAGAGCATTGAACAGAAACTCTGTTACGGGAAGAGCACAACTTTTACGTATCACAATTAACCTTTGTTGCTCCGATATGTTAACTTCCGCGGATCGCGTTGAAAAGTGAGCAATTTGGTAACATGTTCCCAAACCTTGAACGGATACTGTTAATGACACATGTGAGAAATTCTTATGATTGGACTGAAATATTTTAACATGGTTCCTTCCAATTAACCACAAAGTATGGACAGGTTTTTCTCATCATCGACATAGTAATGTTAAGTAACTGCCAATACCTTTACTGGTTTCTGTACACTCCTCTTTCCCCACCTATTTTAATCCTTTTCTTTTTTTATAGTAGTTTTCAAATCCATAATTTCTTAACAATAAGAACCGTCCCGTTTCCTGCTTGACTCACGAAGGAGTAAACCGCTTCCAGCTGGAACTAACGTTCATTCGCAAAGGAGTAC
>JAGDQP010001795.1:0-15841 GCA_022664845.1 Lepisma saccharinum | reverse complement strand
CATTCACAAAGGAGTACACCGCTTCCAGCTGGAACTAACGTTCATTCACAAAGCAGTAAACCGCTTCCAGCTGGAACTAACGTTCATTCACAAAGGAGTACATCGCATCCAGCTGGAACTAACGTTCATTCACAAAGGAATAAAACCGCTTCCAGCTGGAATTAACGTTCATCCACAAAGGAGTAAACCGCTTCCAGCTGGAATAACGTTCATTCACAAAGCAGTAAACCGCTTCCAGCTTAAACTAACGTTCATTCACAAAGGAGTAAAACCGCTTCCAGCTGGAACTAATGTTCATTCACGAAGAAAAATTAACGTTTAGAAACTGAACTATAGCTGATGTAATCCTTTTCTGATACGTTTTAATGAAAGATCCTGCTACTACCCTTATCTTAAAATGAAAAGTCCTCGAGCCAAGTGTAGAGACTACTAGAGAACAACAGAATACGTCCTTTGTACGTACTCTAGTGTTTACTTTCAGAGCACGAACCATTCCGCAAAAGAGTCAAATTGACTGATATGGTAAATATTGTTTATTACCGTTAAGACCATACTGACGCAATGTACTGGCAATTAAACCGCTTTGTTTATTTAAACATGTGCAATGAAAATTATTAAATAGCTTCTACACTGATAGATTCACTTTTATATCGTTTACGAACTCCTATCAACGCAAGCAGGAATAGTCTTATAGCTAAAACTTCTCTTTCTGGACGTAATTACCCAATCTTGCACGACTACTATATTTTCTTAAAATACAAATTCCAGAAATATATCGCAAAAGGTGAAAATTCAAGGAAGTACTTCTTACCATAACCAGGTCAGCAGAATTGCAGAGACGTTTTCTGAATGCGAAATACAAAACTAGTGATGCATCATTACATTACCTAACAGCAGAACACCAATACAAGGCAAAGTATTGATCCGCAATTATAGTGAATTGCCTTTATCGAAGGCAGACGAAACTAGAACATCTCTCTAAACCCTTCCAAATTTGCGTTAATATATTTGTGAGCTATCTCATACGGAAGTATCACAACACACTGATTGGGGAAACACCAATTAAGCCATTTTTAACTATCTATAATGAGCATTATACCGAAATGGGGTACAAGTTAGGACACATCTCTTTATTCAGATATTGTGAAAAGAATTCTTTTATAATTTGTTGACATGATCTCTGAACACACATGTTAACACTGACACCATCCACACTCATCACTCGGCTAGAAAATAAACTAACAGCAGAAGTGACAGTACGTAATCTAAAGTATTCTTAAAATCGTAAGATTTTCTAGCCCATGTCGTCTTCTTTTCTTTCTCGATAAAATAAAATATTTAAATGGATGTTAACATATCACCAAATTTAAGGATGGGTACAAAACCGGGTTATTAGGAAAGAGAAACAACTCTTTTTAAAATATAATTTCAAAACCGTTTTCTTTTTTCATCATAAAACTAGCTTATATGCCCGCCCGTTGGTGAAGTGCAAATGAAACAATAACATGCTTCTTTATACGTAACCCAAACACCACAGCTGCAGCATAAGTTGCGTATGCTGAATTCAATGATCAGTAACTTGAGGCCAAAATATCTGGATCCTGGTTCAAAATATTGGGACTGGACAGAAAGCACGTTTTTTTCTCTCTCTCTTATGGTCAATAAAAGATTGGTGCAGAGTGATCAACAGGGTGGATCTGTATAACGGACAGATTTTGAGCTATTTTTAGAAAAAAAAAATATGGTTCGTTTTAAAGGGTTTAGTTTTGTTCAAGCACCAATTTAACCCTATTTCGCCATATAAAAACAAATGACTTTATCCAAATTTCTATTCAAATGTACACTTTTCTGTTAAGGGACCTCCTTACGCCCGACCCCACTTTTCAAAATATTTCAAAATCTAAGCGTGGACACAAAAATTTTAGAACATAATTCCGTATGACAAATTACTACGGAATACAGTGGGGAAGCAACTCAAGATATTGTCCATTGAGCCTTCAATTATGACGTCATAATCTTTGATAACATGATACTCAACAAATGCAAACATCTCGAAATCCATATCATCATATTACGTAAGGTCTTGTTAGGGAATTATCTTCGAAAATAATAATACTGCTATTAAATTCTGAAATTTTGAAAAAGCGGGGTGGAGCAAGGAGGCCCCTTAAATAAACTAGTTTTCGAAAGAAAGACTGGAAACCCGGTTTGTAAAACCAGTTTGTCAAAACAACTCGTCCCTAGAATAAATCCGTAATTATTGCTTTAAATAAAGTCATAAATCAGTAAAGCTACCGAACGATAACAACTCTTCCATGAAACAGTACAAAGAAAGTAATTTTTTTTCCATTAAGCACCTCAGTTTTGCACATTGAGTAGTTAATTACACATAATTTACATTTAATACATTTTATAGAAATATACTTCACGACAAAAAGTACTGGATGAATCTTTTCTTTTCTTCAATAACGATATTGAGCAAAAAGTACCTCCAAAATTAGGTTTCTGTACGGAGATTGGTCTCCAAATATTTCCTGCACCTTCACAGAAATTTCGACACACCCATCAAAACCACATCGATCACTATCTGACACAGCTATATGAAACAAATATGGAAAACCTTTCTTTTAAAAAAAAGAAGACATTTAAAACGTTTAGCTACTAAATAACATAAAACAATCACCTCTATAAATTACAATATACTGTACAAAAAAAATCTTTGGAATACTGTGACAGAAAAAAAAACAATCCATACACTATGTTACAATGAAAAAAAGGAGGTACCAACACATCCTAAGAATATTTCGGAAGTTAAATATAACGCTTTACAAGCTACAAAATACATATACATGTCTATCTTATCTACACACAATATACACAGTACTTCAACATGTGGGGGAATTCGACTTTCTTGATGTCAGGCGTACATACATACATCAGTCAAGCTCTCTCGCTCGTTCATACACACACATACAGACATCACAAATATGCTGGCACACCACGACCTCTATGCTTTATATTGAAGCTATAAACAATGTGGGAGCGGTCCATCTTCGATCAGAGAAAGTTTCTATTGTTCATCCTCTGCTTTCTCTTTCGTGACAGTAGAAACTTGGAACGTTTTTGTTAAAAATAAATTCGTCTTTCGTAGATAAACAGTTATTTCCCCTTTCGCAATCGGCCAGTGAACGAAGTGTCATCGTGTAATACTATTCTCCTCTAGATCGTTAAAGTTCTGAGATTGCCAAGTTTCACCTTCACTTCCCGAAATGTTGGTCGCTTGTCAGGGTTAAGGTCCCACGCCTGAAAACAAAGAAAATAGTTACTTTCTTATCTCTCACACGCCTTAGAAGACACAATCCAGGATTGGGTAACAGCTTTTATTACTTAGGGACCATTTACATACTAACACTTTTTTTTTTTAAATCACATTTGTGATATGTATTTTAAAACTACACTGACAAACTTCGGATACATCAAAACGAAGAAGAAAGTTCGTTTCGGACCTGCAGGCACTCCAAGTTAAAGCCGCATCGTCACAAATAACGTCATATATCTACAAGTAATGACGTAAGCGATGTCGGCTAAGCAAATCACACTCGAAATAATACCCGATACATACATCTGAGCAGTGTTTAGGATTGAGGGGGTGCCGCATAACGTTTCGCAATGTTAGGATTTCATTGTTAAGGACTAAATATGGTTTAATAGGGCAAGCATACAAATCTCCTGTAAGCTGCATTTATCGATAACAAACATTGAGGCATTGACTACTACTTCGAGTGGGATTTGCTGACCTGACGCTGCTTACGCCATTATTTATCGAGATATGACGTCATTAGTGACGATGCCGCCGTAACTTTGAGCTCATGTAGCTCCGAAACTAGGCAATATATCGAAAATTCTTCAAAGGAACTCTCTTCTTGTTCTGTTAGGTGTAGTTTTTAAACACGCTGTATATATATAAACCATTTACTAAAATTTCATTCTTCGAGTCGGCTGTGTGCTGAGAAAAAAAATGCATGAGTAAAACTTGTATAACAGTGAAAAGGAGTGGGAATACGTGTTCTTTTTTAAACAGCATACGCCGTGTCACTTTTTATTCTGGTTCTATGACACTGTATGGTACAAAATTAACAGGTAATTTGACCGTACAATTGGTCCCTTATATCGTAGTACGTACAGCATTCACAAAAACACAAAGAATTGTTTTTAAGTCGTAGCCACATACTACAAGTCCTGTCCACGAACTTAACGAATCTACATCAGAAAACAGCGTTCATCTCATTTCGCAACGCAACAAGTGGAAAAGTTACGTTCTAAGTTTAGTTCAAAGTTTGAATGAAGATGATCCGGACAGAATTACATTTTGTGAAAGATACACTGCATAATGTGAAGAGAACGTCCAGTTTCCGTTCATGGTTTGTTGGTCTGATGAGGCAGGCCACCCTTATGTTAAACGGTTCGATTAATCGTCATAATTACACGTACTAGGCCGCGGTGACTCAGTGGTAGAGCGCTTACCTCTAGTGCGTGGGGTCCTTAGTTCAACCCCAGGTCGTGTCACGTGGGATTTGTAGTGGACAAACACCGTGTGCGTGGGATATTTCGGAGTTCTCCCACTTTCTTCATTCCACAAATTCTCTTATCTTCATCCATTCGGGCTGTGCCAAAGCTGCCTAAATGCCTTAAAACTAAAAAAATATGCACGTAATAGGCATATAATACTTAATCCCCACGTTACTGAAGAACGCAATGTAACCTGCCAAGAGAAAGTATACTGTTGGTTGACACATACAATCTCATAGGATTTGTTTTTTTCCGACGGTACTGTTACTGGTGAGATTTTACTTGAACTTACTACACGAAGCTGTGACACTCGGTCTTCGTGTTGTTTGGAGATGATCTGAATTTTTATTTGCAACAGAATGGGGCACCTCCCTACTTCTTCGTGAAGCTAGGGTATTCTTAAACATTTTCCCAACAGATGGACTTGCCGACGGGGCGGGCGTGGAATGTTCCTCTCTTCCCCAGACCTGACCCCTATGCATTTTTCTTCACGGGGGCACCTCAAGAATAAAGTACACTGACAAAAACCGCAGACAATGGACGACCTGAAGACTAGAATTGCCCGAGAATGTGAGTCAATCCCATGTACCATGACACGGTGAATTCTCTGCTGCGCGTTATAACCAGCACAGCCACATATTTGAGCACATGCACTGAATGCTATGTTTACATATCTGGTGTAGTAAAGTGTAATCCATTATTTTTGCATGACATTGAAGGCTTGACTTACCATAGTTAGAATGATTCGATTTAGGTAACATATGCGCCGTTTTGTTCGATAACGTGTTGCCATTTGGAAGGTAATATCATGATGCCTCTCTCATAGAAGCCCTTGTCCCTATTGGCAAAAAATTGAGACAGTCGATTTTCACAAGCCTCTCTTGAAGCGAATTTTTCACCAGCAAACGTGTTCGCCATGGACAGGAACAGATGGTAATCACTCGGTGTCAGGTCCGGACTATAAGGTGGATGCATAAGAACCTCCCAACCAAGCTCCCGGAGCTTCTGGCGAGTCACTATCGATGTGTGTGGCCTGGCGTTGTCCTGGTGGAACACAATGCCTCTCCTATTGGCCAAAGCTGGCCGCTTCTGGGCGATTGCTGCCTTCAGACGGTCCAATTGTTGACAGTATAGTTCCGAGTTAAGGGTTTGGCCGTAGGGGAGCAGCTCATAGTAGATAATTCCCTGCCAATCCCACCAAACACACAGCAAAACCTTCCTGGCCGTCAATCCTGGCTTGGGCACCGTTTGCGCCGGCGCACCGCGCTTCGACCACGACCGTTTTCGCGTGACGTTGTCGTAAGTGATCCACTTTTCATCACCAGTCACCAACCGCTTCAGAAATGGGTCGCTTTTGTTGCGATTCAGCAGCGATTCGCAGATGGAAATTCGGTCCATGAGGTTTTTTTGCGTTAACTCGTGTGGCACCCATACATCAAGCTTTTTTGTGTATCCAGCCTTATGCAAATGGTTCCACACGGTTTTTTGTGCAATGTTTAGCTCTTGGGCAATCGAAACAGTGCTTACATGACGGTCGGACGCGACAATGTCCATGATTTTATCGACACGTGGCCTTCCAGTGCGTGGTACATCTTTGACGTCAAAATTACCGGCACGGAATCGACGAAACCAAAATTGCGCGTGATTGGCTGTTATAGTATCAGGACCATAAACACTATTCACATTTGCAGCCGCCTGGCTTGCGTTTTCGCCTTTATCGAAGAAAAACTGTAAAATATAGCGTATTTTCTCTTTGCTAGTGTCCATTTTGACGTGCGCTCACACAACACTCAGTCAACTCATCACAACTATCTGAATAGTGTTTGTAGTACGCTATCTCATCGTTTGAACGCCATCTATTGGCAAAATAATGGATTACCTTTTACTACACCAGATATGATGTGTCCTTTTTATTTGAGTCCAAAAATAGTTTTCTATGTCAATATCTATCAGAATTACGTACAGTTAAAAAGTGTATGCGTCATTCTGCGACACTCTACAACGGAAAGTTATTTAACCATCAACTACTGATTTATGTAATATCTTATTGAAGCACTCACCTGTCTCATGATTTCATAAACTTCTGGAGGGCAGCCTTCTGGAGCTTCCATTTTGTATCCTTTCTCTACATGCTTTACAACATCCGCCAATGGCTACAAGAAAATAACGCACGTTACAATATTTTATGAGAACACAATTCACTTATCTGTATTACAGAAAAACTGGGATAGACGACACATTTTTCTACAAATACCAAACAAAGCACATTAGCAGGGTAATTGCAGATACCAGGAAAACATTAATAATGCACTTTTTCTGCGTTGAAAAATATATTTAATTGCATATTTATGCTACGAACGGTAGAATAAACAACCCTTAAATTAAGAAATATATCACGAAAATGTTTCTATAATCCCCTGAAGAATAAAGTCGCATAGTTTAGTAAATGACATTATTTTGAAATGTATTCTTTTTATATAAAACGATAGAAAATTATATCGTTTTGTGTACTGTTGAGCTAAATTTCGTTGGACCTTAATTTTCGATCTTGGATAAAATAATTCATAGTCTGTTTTTGCTTTACGCGAGAGAAATTAATTAGCGCTGTGATTTTACTAACAATCACGAAGGCTCCGGTCCCTTGATAGCATCTCAGACAGACACGCATTCATTTTTATAAAATAGGTTGGCAAAACTAACAACTGGGTTACTTAGGATCGGGCACACCATAATATGTTTCTATTGTGTCGAATAACATTTATGAGAAGTTTTGTACTTACATGACTAATGGTATGGACGCAAAGTGAATACTAAATTTCACTGGCAACTGTGGCGCCTGATCAAGACGGTTCCAATGGCTTAGTTAGTTCAGCCAAGACCTTTCCAACGACATCTCAATCACGTCTCTGCACCGTTTGATTCATGATATATGTATTTTGGACTCGGGTTGGTAACACCGACAACTGGGTTGCTTAGGGACCGGATTGATTGAATTGTTCTCAACGTTTTAAACGAGCTGGTAAGCTACTAAGGACATGACCTACAGTTTAACGTGGGATCCGAACCAGTTCCCCCCAAGAGAACCGAACCCGAGATTCCTTGATTACAACGCAGCGAGCGTTACCATTCACCCATCGGGGACACTTGCTTAGAGACTGGAACAGCCACAGTATTTTTACTATGACGAACAATGTTTATGACAATTTTGGTGCAGATAGGGATAACGGAATGAAAGAAATATGAAATTATTAAAAAAAATCGGATGGCAACACTGCCCCATGGCCAAGGCTTTTTCCAATGACACCTCAAATACCTCTCTACACCTTGTGGTTCCTGAGATTTATTTTTTGGGCATGGACAGGTAGAGCTGCATTATAAGGTCCCTTTTGTTCTTAGCAAAGCTATCTAGGGACCTAAAGTCTAAAATTCTTCGTAGTTAATACAGGGTTATTCAAAAAGGAGGAGCAATTTAAAATATTTATTTCTAATGAACGACAACAGACAGACACACATACGATACATCACTGGACAGAGTAACGTTCAAAGTTTTAACCCCCCCCCCCCTCCCCATTAGTTCCATGCAATGCCTACAGCGGCGCTGTGGTTTGTTTATGAGAAAGGTGGCGACGTCCCAGGAAATTTTTGAGAAAATGGCGACCGCTGTAGGCATTGCATGAAACTAACGGGTGGAGGTTTTAAACTTGGAACTTTCCTCTATCCGATGATCTATTGTGTGTGATCTACGGTATTGTCGTTCATTAGAAATCAATATTTTAAATCTGTTCATTCTTTTTTAATAACGCTATATATAGAACGGTTAATCGATAGTTTAATGTAGATGTATCACCAAGTACAAACTGTAGGGGTTTCACGGGCTACAAAATATGCACAGGAAAATTTTAATGCGAGCCCGTCCATTACTGGCTTCCTGAACTTGATTCCTACACAGTTTTTCTCAAGGAAAAGATGCAACTAAAATAAATCTGATTATTACCATCATGTCTGCACAATATTAAACAGTTACAGACGTAAAAACAAATATCATAGCACATGTAAATAAAGTCACAACGAAACTTAAGGCTTTGTTTTCATAACGTCAATAGAATTACAGCAGGCAAGGTTGTAAACTGGCACTGTACAAAGAAAAAAAAAATCTTGCTTTTTGTTGAGTGATCGAGAACAGCATTAAGTCTATTTAGCCAAGTCGGCGGAAAGAAGGGAATAAGTCCATTTATAGCCAAACTGCGTTATATACACTATGTATTTGCTACCCACTGGTAGAAAGGTTCCTATACCATTCATAGGCTGACACTGCAGTGTGTGTTTGGAGGTAAATGGTTAATTTCGAGTTCGTGACCGTGTAAAGAAGTCATCCAATTCACTGTTCTTATTTTCTTACCTTTGTGATTTATTCCCTTTTGTCCGCTGACCGACGAAATATAAATTTTCATTTAGATAGCAAATATGAATACGTTTTCCATATGTTTACTAATAAGGTACTTACTATTCTAGGATAAGGCACTCTTCCAAAAGAATAAATTTCCCACAACAGGATTCCAAAGCTCCACATATCCGACTTGTTTGAGAATTTCTATTAAAAAAGAAATACATAAATTTAGCATTAGGAATATTAGCTGATTTATATGACGTAAGTCGAAATAAATGTATTTATACACAGTTCATTTTTTTCCTACACTTGAAAAAACTACCTACTGTACGGAAAGAAACTTGAAAAAGCGCATACGACCAAATTTGTCCACTCGTGGAATCTCGTATGTTCTGGAAGTTACCTTAGTCCGCGTGCACTTTCTCCGCCATCGTATTTAATTTATTTCAGTACATTTCACGAACTGTACACGTATCTACAGCTTCAAGCCCGTCTAAAGTCTGCGGAATGATATTCCTCGGCGATCACGACTTCCAAAGAGAAAGAGAATGTAGTAGACACAGTCTCTTATAGGTACAGGCTGTGGACAAAAGTTTTGTCGCATGTCTTGAAAAAATATTTCCAAAATTCTCCTGTGTGTGACGTCTGCTAACGAAAATTAAAATTCGAGTTAATAGTTACCATTGTGTTTCAAAAATATCTCTCTCCGAGATAAAACGAGTGAACTATTACACTTCATGCAAGTTTTAGTACTTAGATATTTTCCGAAGAAAATATTTTTACCAATATCGCCCTTATACATATCAGGACAATATTTTCCACAGCAGTGAGTCATGCGATTGTGAATATTTAACTTAACTTTTTTTTTATATGGGCCAGTCTAGTAACTTTGGACTTCGGCCCGTCACGATTCGCCCTTTAGCCATTAAAATCCACACCTATGACCCTGCCGGAACTCGAACCCGGGACTTTCGAGTCGCTAACCTACCGCCGACGGCACGGCTACCCGGCCGGTGACTGTGAATATTTATGCAAGTCAACACACATATAACGATATTTCTAGACATTTATTTTTGAAATAACAAATTCAGTTATAGACACGCGACAAAACTGTTGTCCACAGTTGTACCATCCAGATGTTAACGGTGTAGACCAACCCCGCCACCTTGTTATGATAAAGATAAAATGAATTGTATGGGCCGTAACAGCACTATGGCTTACGCCCTTCAGATACCGGGGAAGCCGCTTATCTTTGTCACGTCAAAACGTAGCTGTTCACCGCCATCTTGGTATGACCTTTCCATTGATTTACATGGGAACGTTTTACTCGTCTTATGTTTCTCTCAGAAGTACAATATTTAAGTTCAACTTTCACGAAATTTGCCTTGGTGGTTACTTTTACTCTTACAGAGTTTTGGTTTGTGAAATTTCTTCAAAACATATGATTATAATGTATTATTAGTTTACCATATATATCACAGTATGTCAACGGGAAATTATGCTGTTCGCGTGTCAAATATTGCATTTCTGTAAAATGGCATGAGTGAAAGAAAACATGACGAAACACTAGGTGAAAACAGAAGTTAATTACGCTCCTGAGAGACAAAAGACTAGGAAAACAATTCCTATGTAAATCAATGGGATGGGAAGGTCATACCAAGATGGCGGGGTTGATTTACACCATTAATTTCCTTCACGGGAAGACTCTATAGTAACAATGAAGAAAAAAGTTGCCGTGACTGGACATCTGAATCTCAAAGATGCTGACCAGGCATTTTATCATTAGACTATTATAGCAGCGGCGCCGGTCATGGTAGCGACCGATTTCTCCCCCCCCCCCCCCCCTCTCAAGCATGTTCCTTATAGTGAGGTAACAAATACATACATGTAAACAAAAGTTGTCTTCACCTGAGTATGATCGTCAGTGAGACTGAAGTGCTTCGTGAAATGTACCTAATAAATATCGCTACTGGGGACTAAGCTACAAGTAAGTAAAATATTAATTTTAAGAACAAGTAGTGTCGTTTTTGTTAATTTTAAACAATTCCACGAAAAGTAACTATATTTCTTCCCTTCTCTCACAAACTCTTTATCTCCTCCTGAAACAGGTTAAATATTCCGTGACAACTTATTTATTTACACATGGTGATGCTTATTATACACTGCCCACACGAATATATTTCTTGAATTCAGACGTCAGAAATCCTTCCTTGTGGAAGCAGGTGAAAGGAGGCGGCATTTCTTCACACTATTTTCAGCCCAAAATGATGGTAAAATGAAGTCACATTTAACCAGTCAATAGAGGGCAAGGAATAAAAAGCATTGTTTTCACAAACCACACAATGATAGTTATAGTGTTAGGCATTTTCATTTGGTTAATGTGTTTGTCAGAGTCGCAAACCCACTAGCTATACAATGACTATATGACTGCATTGTATTATCACCTCATCTTGCGTATGAAAATGCAATAAATTCACATTATATTAGTTCTGTAATGCAAATAAATGGTTGTACTTCGAGCATAAAGATAATTATTTTGTGCAGGAGGAGAATGAAGGAGTCAAACTTCTATTTTAATTATATCAAAGCCAAAAATCAAGGGGAAATCAAGCTGGTAACACTATTTTCCTATCAAAGCGCATTTCATTCTTAGCATATCGCTCTTCGTTTCTCTTATTAATTAGCATTATTAGGATGGAAGTTATAATGAATTTTGGAAAACCTTCCCAAACTGGCTAAAACTAGTTTTACAGCGCATCGAGTGTTATTTTACAGTAAATACGAAATAGTAATCGAGGCACACAAGTTAACCTACCATAACTTCGTCTAATAGTACTAAAATCAAACCTTACACTTTGTTTGAGAGCTTCAGGTGCAGTCCATTTGATAGGAAGTTTCCCACCTTCCAACGTAAAATTTTCTTCCCTGGCAAGTCCGAAATCGGAGACTTTGGCTATACCATCTTCCGAAATCAGTACGTTCCGAGCTGCCAGATCTCGATGAACAACTTTCCGCGACTCCAAATACTCCATCCCTGCGCACGTGTCACTGAAACAGAGAATGAAGAATAAGATCCATTTATCATATATGAAATGCACTACAACAGCACACCAATCAGTGGCTAAAAACATCACACCGGTTAATGCAACTTCCGATAATTAACGTAAGAAAAGCAACAGAAATATCGTAAATTTTGTCTCTAGGGTTAAAAGGAAAGTAGTCAAGGGAGGTGTCAAAAACATGAGCATTCTCGAACCCACGCCAGATTCCAGTGCCGATGAGAAGTGAGCGACCAGAGCCACTGGACCAATAGGATGGGTAATATGGTGTTAGTTGTTAGCGTTACAACAACATTTTCAATATCAAAGCTTAATTCAGAACAACATCTTTTCAGAATGTAACGAAACAAAAGACTGAATACAAACACGAAGAATATACAAAGCACATTATAAAAGTAAGGTCCCGCGGTAGTTCAGAGGTAGAGCGCTCACCTCTGGTGCTTGGAGTCTTCGGTTTGATCCCAGCTCATACCATGTTGGCTTTGTGGTGGAGAAACACCGTGTGTGTGAGCCAAAGTTGCCTAAAGGCCTTAAATTCAAAATTCAATTCGAAAAGGAAGGGTCAATTGGTCATAACAGGGTTGGCAAAACCTATGTTTTTTTTTGTTTAAACAAGGTTTTTTGTTTTTTTGTTTAAATACTTTACTTTATACATTTATATTACATATAGATAGAAATAAGTTTATTTCTCCTTATGTCCTTATGAAGCTGCATGGTTATGAAGGACGAGACCTACAGCTTGAAGTGGAATCCGAACTACACGATTTGCACCTGAGAAAAATTGTCCTCCACCTGGACTAGAACCCGAGACCCTTGATTATAAATGCGATGAGTCTAGCGACTCCTTCACGGAGAACACCTGATAGAAATACGTTGTACTGAACTTGCATACTTGTGAATATAATTATTAAGAGTCACTTCAGAACAAAAAGAAACACAACTGCACAACTGAAATCACTGTACAGTTATAGACCTAATTTAGTCCAAGCTAGTTCACTGAGTCAGAAATAGACTTAATTTCCATACCAATAAAGGAAGTGAATAAAGATAGTACGAACTATCTGAGTTCACTCTGGCTCTGAACCATCCATCCATATAGAAAATACTTTTGATTTCAATAAATTCGTTTCCTGTTTTTTTTATGAGAAAAAATCTTCTACGGAATTTCGGTGTATTTTATCAATACTAAACATTACTAGAGCAAAAGATTAATTGTTTAGAATTTTTGCTTTGATTGCAAATTGCATAACAATAATGTACACTCATGCTCAAAAAATTTTTCGCATGTCTTTATTTGACAGTTTTTTACAAATAATATTTTTCTCCTTAGATTCTGGCGTTTGCTTGATTGTTTTGCTTGTAAAGTAGGTAAAAACGAATATTTCCTGAAATGTTGTCACAAAAGTACTGATAAATAATGAAACTAGAAACAAAAAATGAAATATTGAGAAATTGTCCAAAAAATTCTAAGTCAAAAAGTCAGAAATGTGGCAACATAGGGAAATTCGCAGGGAAATTTAGAGGAAAAGAAGGGAAATTGTTTTTGCTCACCGAAACAGTCCATATCTCTAGTACTATCTAGAACTGAAAATAGGGAAATGCTCACTCAAATGAAACATTACAGAAACAAAGGTTACAGACATAATGCATGCGCTGTATAATCATGTGACAAAAACTATTATATTCCCCGAAATGGAGCGAAAAAGGACATACAATCTTTTTTAACTTTCGAAGTGAAGACTGTCAATCAACGGTGCATTAATAAATGCGTATCAAGTTGTCACATAATAACCACCTCGTGGAGTAGTGGTTAGGCTTTGAGGTTACGGTATAAGGGGTTCTCAGTTCGAATCTCCACTGATCCTTAAATTACTTTTTTTTATTTCTGTAGTTTGCGAATATCGTTTTCTTTGTTGTATTTTCTCATTGCTGATAGAATGGTATTTTTACATTACAAGTAGACACTCAGAAAAATGTAAGTGTTGTGTATTAAATTCGAAAACAGTAAATATGGTCTCAAAACTGTATTCTAATGTAAGATTTAGCAACAGGTCTTCTGAATGCATATGCTCGAAAGTATTTACACTTCTAATATGTAAAAAACTCCGATATTTAAAACGCATCACGGTTAGTAGTCGTGAGTTTTCACAGATAGTGATATAGAAGATGAAATTAAAAAGTAAGCTATTCTTCATATAACTAGTTAATTCCCCAAACTTCTGACAATTTCCAGTTGTCAGAACGCAAAACGTCTAATTTAGAAATAAACTATATTTTACGTAAGGATAAGTATGTTTACGTTATAGATATAACTAGTGTAATTCCTGTATTCCTCTTCAGCAAAGGTTTTTCGTCATCATAATTCTGGGTGGCTGAAGTGGAAGTCTTTTTTACGAGTTTTTTTTTAATTAGAATGACTTGTAGTAAAATAGGAATAAAAATAAAGAAAAACCTAACTGTAAAACATTAGAGGAAGGTTATTATAATTTCTGTGTGTAAGCGATCAACGTGTCGGCAGCTAATACTTGACCAGCATTAGACTTGTTGTTACGGTAAGAAAGACCTTTTACATTTCTGCGTGTGTGCGCAAATCACAGCGAAACTGAAAACTGAGACCTTACAATAAGGTAAAAGAAACTACTCGGTGTTTCTCGACGTTTGTCTGTAGATAATTGCGAATATTGACATTTGTATTAAACATTACGGAATATATCAAGTAACTTTTCCAAATGTCTAAATAGTGAGCACTAATTTGAGTTGTTATTGTTTTAAATGTAATTAGATTAATTACAAGTATGATTGCAGCACTAACCTAATAAGATAGTTTGTAGGGGAATTTCCAAAAACGGATAGTTGTTCATACCGATTACTGCGAGAAATAAAGGAAAATTCCTGGAATCACCGAAAAAGTCTTTTTTTGCCTGTTCTACAAAAACAAAAAGTTCTGGGCGCAGATGCACAACGCGAAAGCGTAATTATAATTAATTTAAGAGGACTTGTAAAATCTCTAGACTTTAATCCATTAGAACTTCTCTGAGAATATGAGGAGTCCAATAGCCTGTTCGTGCTTAGTATGCACTACTCTCCAACTAAAACTCTTTGTTGCTTGCCATTCAGTATACATAGTTAACATCACTTCCAGGGAGTACGCTACACCCCCCAACACCCTCCCTAGACTTCGACAACACCCCCCCCCTAAGGAAAATCTCTGGACACCCCCCTAAGAGAGGGTGTTCTTTCGCGACATTTAATAGTGAGAAATTCCTGGAATTTCGATTTACAAATACGGAAATTATGGTAATACACAATCAAATCTTGGTAGAAGTATTGCATTTATTCCGAAGAAATATCTTCTTTTGGGCTACATTCCTTTCTTGTCGCCTCACAAAAATCCATCAGCAGCAAAAGAAATGAGGCAGAAAACTTAATGTTCACATCTCCGTATGAAAACGCCTGTTTGGTGCTGCTCCCTGCAGTGTTAGAGTGCACAGATGATAGACTTTCTTCAGACGCACATCAACATTCACTCATTATCTATTCAGTTGTTTTGTGTGCATTGTTGAAAAGGCGGAACGCGTCACAATGAAGAGGAGAATTATTAAAACAAAGGAACTAACATGTATGTTTCTAATTTAAGTGAATCTTTGTTTTATAACTAAATAAATGGAAATAAAAGTAACAATGTTTACAAACTTGATGCGCCGACCTTTCCAATACACCTAACTCTGTGTTCTTCAGGGTTTTATTTCATCATACTCTCATTCATTACAAAAAAGGTAAAATTCATCTATGTCAACGCTAACGAACATTTTGCGAAACAAAAGCG
>JAGDQP010001794.1:61005-115233 GCA_022664845.1 Lepisma saccharinum | reverse complement strand
TATACAAGAAATCCAATAAAGATCATATACGTAACAGGCATTGCCAATGTAGGAAGTACCTGAATGAAAAGCAAATACTTATAGAAACGTAGTGTGAAAAGCAAAAATTGCTGATTCCCTACCTAACTATATACATATTGGGATAATGAGAACAATCTACTATTGTCTTAATAGTGATTCTGAATGACCAGAGTTGCCTAGAAAAATGACTCAGTTGGCAACCCTGTGGGGAATAATGACGAACATAAGAACAGAAGGGAATCCTGAAAGAAAAATAAAAGTAGTAAAATGTAGTTGACTTCCTCGTAATACTAAGCCCCTCACTTCAACCATTCAAACGTCTACTCACACACACTAATGACTACAACAATAAAAGGGTTCTATGACTTATTTTACAGGTGAAGGGATCAGTTCGTTCCTTCTCCAGTTTCTTGTATGTCTGTGAGGGAGAGAAGCGAAAGAGACGCAGAATCAGAGATGAAGATGGAAAGAGGCAGAGAGAGAGAAACAGAAGGAAAAAGAACACGAACAGTAAAACAACTAAGAGATTAAATGTAAAGCTTGCTCTAGAAGCTCTTTTCTGAGATTGTAAAGATCTTGTTTACTGTACGAGTTTAAGATAAACGTGATTTCTCGTAGTAGCCTAGTGATTTGATTCAACGATCAGAACTGAATCGGTGATACAGAAAGTAGTGCAAAATCCAAAATTACCACAATTAACACAAAAGTACAAAATTATTGCAATTACCACAAAGTTCAAAATTACTGCAATGATCACAAAAGTACAAAACTACCGCAACTATTGAATACAAGACAAATCCAAAACTACCACAAAAGCTGAACATTACAATCATTATCGCAAAAGTTCGAAATTGCCGCAATTATCGCAAAAATACAAAATTACTATAATCTTCGCAAAAGTTAAAAATTACCACAATTACAACAAAAGTCCAAAATTACCACAATTATCGCAAAAGTTCAAAAATTACCGCAATTATTGTAAAAGTTAAATATTACCGCAATTATCACAAACGTTCAAAATTGACGCATTTAAGGCAAGAGTTCAAAATACCATTAAAATACTAATTTTTAGTTAAACGCAAAAAAAAACGAATGCTGAATGAACTAGAAACAAGACGCAAAACAATTGATGAATAGAAGTTTCAGTGTTTCAGGTATTCTAAGGCAAAATAGAAGGTTCTTGAAGTTCCTGAAGATCAATATGTTCCTGAGGTTTGCTCTTTTTCGTCTCAGAAAACACCCCAGGATACACATTGATACATTTTTCATCAGAACATCCTAGATAGGGACGGCATCGAGGCGAGACGAGACGAGACTTATACCAGTCTTGTTCTTGTCTCGAATATTTGAAGACAGTGTTGATCTTGGTCTCGTCTCGATGTGAAAAATCCGGTCTTGGTCTTGGTCTCGGCATGTTAGTCTTGGTCTTGTCTCGAGAGTCTCGAAAGACGGTAGACTTATAAAAAGTTACCATCTTTCGACTCATTTGAAATGGATATGCAAATTTTCCGATTTCAGTACAAGAACAATGATATTAACATAGTTTGTTACATTGTTAATTAGGAGTTTAAAGAGTTTATCAGGACTACAAAGGTAGTTGTGGCTGAGATTTCGTTGGAAAGGTCTGGGTGAGACGAATTGGAGCCTGCATAGGTCATCTAAATAGGACGCCCGGCGCTGAAGCCTGGCGGTAACACAAGTGTACAATCCCGCGACTGAGCTCCGACTTACTTGTTTGCTTTTACGTAGAAAAGCTTCTTTAAAAAGAAATTTAGATTATATCCATCTATTCTAAAGTACCGGTTAGTATTGCAAAGATCTTTCCACCTTTTCTTTAAAAAAAAAAGTAAATGGTGTAAAAAAGGTCCTATATTTTAATTTAGACAGTTTGATTTCGTGACGTATGCTTTACAGTCATTACGGGATCAGTCTAGTAGAGACTGATATAAAAGGAAGAGTGTCTACACAAGTAAAAGACTATCAGCAGGAAGGAAGCATGTGGATGAAAATTTGCAGACGAAAATAAATTTGTGTATTTACCCGTTCTCGCATCAATCTCCACAACATTTATATTATTGTTGAAATACAACAGGAAATAGTTTGGCATTGATAATTTATAAGACTTTTAGTCATATTTTTAAACTGGAATATAACATGTTAAATAAAATTTACCAGAGGGAAGCCAATTCTCATAAGACTCATTCTATTATCTAACATCATAACCAAAAGAATTAAATTAATATTATCGACATTCATGAAAAAACTTTCAGTCTTGATCGAGACGAGAGTCTCGACAGGCAAGTCTCGGTCTCGTCTTGAATCTCGAGGGATAAGTCTCGGTCTTAGTCTCGTCTCGAGTAAGACTCGATGCATAGTATCTCGGTCTCGTCTCGATTCTTAGACCTTAGTCTTGGGCTCGAATTCGAGACGAGACCAAGTCAAGTTCGAAAGATCAAAACGTGTTATCAATTGAAAGTATGTTGTCTTATAGCTAAAAGTTCCTGATTCGGCAGCAGTTCAATTTAAATTTATAATCGATACATTTAGGGCTATTATAAGAAAGTCCCGTTCTCACAAAAATTGCAAAGAATTTGTAGGAGAGTCTGTTCTAAAACACTAGTTTGTCCACTGCTGCGAAAGACGTTGTCATCTTGGATTTTGAAATAGCATTGTCGAAGTAGTATTGTGAAGCGCATCAAAAATTTCCATATCTGTACCACTCTATGTGTATTATATACAGTTCTGTGTTTATTCCCGTTTCTCTATTCCTTTTATACTAAAACACGGCAAATACTTCCAGCAAATATATGGAGGGCTGAGATTGAAAATGATGTAAGTTAGTTGTGATTACAGTAAGCAGTTTTTAAATGACCATTACGTCTGCAAGATGCAAAGTTTTCAACCGAAATCACGTACACAGTAGGTTTATTTCTTACTTCATGGAATTCGGAAAGATAATATTTAGATTTGTACGTTTAATTACAAGGCATTTGACATTTACTACAAATTTCAGGAAGACCTCACTTACACCACACTGATTCCAAACCCTCAACTTGCACACAAAAAAGAAATTTCATATCTAGTTTGATATAGACATGCAAACCATTGATAATTTTGTGACTGATAATTTCGTCATACATTGGATTTTGGAATATCACGGTATTATTAAGAGGTTCGTCCCCACGTGACTCCTGAATTTCTGCGTGATAATTTGTAACTCAACAGTTGAGCCAACTGAACCGATAGTAGTTAAGCATTTTCTCCCACTAGATAGAGAAAACATAGAGAGAAGTTCTAAGAACCGGGCGTACAGTTTAAAGTATATTCTGAACCTTAGCGGGAATGAAACTAAGAACCACTTGATTCCAAAACGACGGGCGATACCACTTATTTACCGTAGATACCAAAACGAGCTGATAACACGGCTGGAACGAACTTTTACCACAGAAAATTGTAAACAGAGATGTAATCTCCATTCCTATATGTGTACACATTTCTTCTTGGCTTCATAATTTAATCTAACCAAGTTGTGGCTTGTTCGTGTACTATCGAGGATTCTGAGTAACAAACACACAGACTAGAACAGTACAACATTAGGATTGAAGACACTTTTTCAAGTGTCGGAGAGTTCAAGTTATCTTGAGGCAGCAGCCATTGCACAAAGACTGATCATCTCATCATCCATTTGGTACTCCTGTTCTGTTCATCTTTCCTCCGGACGGAAACAAACCAGGACTCCCGCAAACGATTCTAACACCCGGAGGATGGTGAACAGTACAACGGTCAAGGCATACACGAAAGGGAAACCTAACTAATCATCGCTCTCGCTCTTGTACCCCCTCTTCGTACTACCTATAGTGCTCAGCAAAACTCATCACTAACCAGAAACAGCATGTTCGAAACGGCAGTGACAATGACAACGATTCAAAACTCATGATCATGGAAAAACAATCAGGACTTACAACCAAAGACTTAATCTACTCATTCATAATCAGCAATTAAGACACCAAATTTCAAAATCCGAAACAAGTTCTTCTACAACTTTGTCAATATATATCGCGGGAAAGCATTAATCAAACCGTTCCCGCTAGGAACGGCATGATCATTAAATCGCCGGATGCAAACTTGACAACATCAATCCGAAACAAGCATAGTCTGAAAGTATTTAGCAAATCAACAACTATAATAAACTTGAACAGTCAGCGAATCATACAACCACCATCACCGCGAAAACCACCACTATGTCATCTGTGGCGTAGAGACAACATGGACCAATGGAGAAATAGACGAAGAACTCAAACAAGAGGAATATGAATTCAACAAGATCATGCACATCAAATGCCAATCCGGTCCAACATACCTCGTTCGTATACTAACGCAATTTCAAGAAACCGTAAATGACCTAGTCACTCTTGGTGCATATATTTACTGGAAAAGACATCGCGTAGAGCCATCTCACACAGAAGCACCCATTCCCGTACGTTGAAAAAAGTGCCAAACTTACAGTCCACACACAAACAACGACTACCCGAATCAAAATAAATGTGGCTACTGTACCGCTCCTCATCCTACTAAGCAATGCACCAACATGCAACATCTACTTAAATGTTCAACCTGTGAACAAGCAACCGACCTATAGCTACAAATGCAAAGCCCGACCTCAACCAGAACCTAGCCAACCTGACTTAGTAGTACCACTTACAAGGAAACTTACGGAAGTGTAACTCACCGATTTTAATGAAACTTTGCATACTTGTAGAGCATCGAACAATAATCGACAAGTATTTTTTCTTGCGGCAATGGTGCGGGTTTAAGGGTAGAAACCACCTAGACAGAAAACAATCATTTAATGTAGAAGAAACAATACTGGCAGGGGGAAGGGTTAGGACAGAATCGGACGTTAAAAGTACAAAATTCAAAATGGCGGATCCAATATGGTGATTACAATTACAAAAAGTCGTCTAGTTTGAAATGCTCTGCAGCTAGTCAAGAACAATTATAGTTGGCAGGGGTTACTGCGAGAAGGTGGCAGACTGATTTGAAACCCCTTTCTGTACTGACGTTAACGGGAAACTTGATTAAAGTAAGTCTCATCACCTCCCACTATTCGTGGTGCTCATTTATAGTGAGTCCCCTCGCCTCCCACTAGTTGGGGTGCTTATTTATAGTGATTTATAGTATATTTGGGTCCCGTGTTGAACCTTGAATAACGCAATAGGCGCTAAGTTGGGAAAGTAGGTTTAATTCTGATAATACAGTTTATTCGTACTTTAAATCTGATGCCCGAAATTTTTGGTCTTCAGTTTCTTTAGCGTTAAAATGGATTGTTGAATTGAATAGTGATGCTGAAAGTAGGATCAAAATTTCGACTCGATTATGTAACGACCCATTAAGTCTAACCAGCGATTGTTTGATGACTGTAATGATAGACAAAGACAAAAATATAAACAAAGATTAAGATCCCCTCACTTATTCATAATCAGTTTTCGTCGCCCGGATTCGCAAATCTTAGTAGGTATGCGTGGTACAAAAGCGGTTATTTGGAAGAAAAACCACCTGAGTTTGCAAATACAGTAACATTTTGTTTCGAAGATTGTGCAGCATTTTGCGATTTGTGCACAGTTATTGCCGTAATAAGGTGTGCGTTGTGTAAACAATGTTTATGCATCACATACCTTTTTACGGAATATCATTACTGTAAAACGTTTTCGCTATAAATTAATAATTATAACAATTGAGGATCTATGAAGTTCTGACATAGTGAGAGGCGAGAGGACTCACTATAAATAAGCACCCCGAATAGTGAGAGGTGACGAGACTCACTTTAATCAAGCATCCTGTTAACATCAGTACAGAAAGGGGTTTCAAATCGGTCTGCCACCTTCTCGCAGTAACCCCTGCCAACTATAATTGTTCTTGGCTAGCTGCAGAGCATTTCAAACCAGACGACTTTTTGTAACTGTAATCACCATATCGGATAAGCCATTTTGAATTTTGTACTTTTGACGTCAGATTCTGAATCAGCTGTCCTAACCCTCCCCCCTGGCAGTATTGTTTCTTCTACATTAAATGATTGTTTTCTGTCTATACTTGGAGACCACCCCTAACGTTCACATGGTGGTTTCTACCCTTAAACCCGCACCATTGCCGTAATAAAAAATACGTGTCGATTATTTTTCGATGTTCTACAAGTATGCAAAGTTTCATTAAAATCGGTGAGTTACACTTCCGTAAGTCTCCTTGTTAGAGTTCACGAAAAACCATCTTACGCTGGCATTGCTCAAGACAAACATCCAATTCTCGCTAAAGCCATTAACGTTGAACAAGTCTTATCACTTGTTACTCTCACATTACAAGCAATCATATTCTACAGCAAATACAAAATGGAGCCAAACAGGTATTTCACGTAACTTTCCATGCAACGTACTGAGGGCCAAGCAAAGTCCATCGACTCATAAAGGCAAACACGAAGTTCATGGGTATTATTTTATTATTTTTAAACATCAGATCACGAACTCAACACAAACCACTTTTTGAAACATTACTATTAGAGGAAAAGGTTGCTGAATGAGACTCATCTTACAGCACAATCAAAATGTAAAGAATTTGGCTACCAGTTCATCCATAACGCAAATACTATTCCGGCACCTCCAACAAACGGCGAGTGGCGCTCAGATTCAAACCCACCAGTCCACGTCGTATGCATCACATCACTTAACTTAATTTTCCGAATGCATCATATTTTAAAAACCTTTATATAGCATTAATAACCATATAATATACGCCAAGGTCATATCATTCCCGTGCAATTTTTTTTCAACATATTTCGAACCATTTTAAAACATACATCAAAATAGCATACATAAATATCCACAGCAGATCGGACAGACAAAAAAGTTCAGTTTCATAATTTTATCACCAACGGGATTCTACATCCCTTACCAAAACCAACGCGACCCATTTCGCAAACCACCCGAGATATAGTTATTCTCTCCCCTAACATGGTAACACCGCACCTACATAGAAGTTCTGGATGCTGTAGGCAGTGACAATATTCCAATCAAAATCACCGTGCATCAACAACCTGTACATTACCACAAGATTTGATCTCGCAAACTGGAATCACTGCCATGACGATATCAGTGACAGACTACAAAACGTACTGAAACCAACAAACGAAGAAGAATTACACAAGACGCTGGACAAGATCACCGAAACAATTCAGACAGCGTCAGAAAGGCTACAACCAAGATTTCATCATACAAATCAAAGCTGCCACTTATTATCTCATACAGGTTAAACTCTCTCGACAGCCCTTCAGAGACTACACCAGAACTAGAAATCCAGCATCATTACAACTTTATCGCCAGCTTCAACGATCAGTACATAAATATACAGTTGACTATAAGCTCAGACAGTGGAAAAAACATACAACCAGCTCAGAGATATAGAACATCCGACAAGATTTTGGAAACCTTTCAATATGCTGAGAGGAAGAAGGATAAAATCAAATTATCAATTACTACAAGGAGATCAATCTCTTTATTTCCCTTCTTTCTTCACATAGGAGTACCTCAAGTTTCAGCGCTATCGCCATGGTTATAATTATATTCTATACTGTTCAGACCTACCAACCCTACCAGAAAATATACAACTCTATCAGTATGTGGACTATACAGCCTTTCTCGTCACCGCTCGTACAATTCAGCAAATTAACCGCACGATACAAACAACAGTAGACTCATTCATCAGGTGGTGCTCTAAATGGAAACTTACCATAAACGCAGCAAATACGCAAGCCATAGAATTCTAGCTACTAAAACAACGCTCACGTTTTTAGATCAACCCTTCTAAACTGCAACTCCAAGTACAATAGACGCAAATCCAACCTAACCATATCGTTAAATAATTAGAGACAACCTTTGATCATCACCTAACATGGAACCCATACTTAAAGTAACTCACTATTAAAACATACAACCGTTTAAACTTGCTCAAATAAACTTACAGGAGCCCCTTAGGGGTATGGAACCATCAACATTATCAGCGCTTATAAAGCATTCCTCAGACTAGTACTAACATATGGAGATACAGCTTGGATATCAGCTGTATCACAGTCCTCACAGTCAGTCATTCTACAATAAGCTTAAAATCCTAGAACGCCATGCCTTCCGTATAGCACATCATATAAAACTATCAGGCCTTACTGCTGATCTCTATGCTCGTGTAACCATCCCCAACATAATTTATCATATAGAAAATCTTCGCCTAAGATAAATAACCAGACGATACGAGAACAATCACCCACTATTTTAGGAACTATTCAACAAAATACCAGATATACTCATCAACGCCCACTTCTATTACCAACCCAATATCGCTTCTTTTCAGCATATCACCACTCTTCTCTCAACGACCACAGGTTTCGCAGCCCCACACTCATCTGGTTTCATATTATCATCAAATGCACAGTAATCCATCAGAAACTAACTGGGTTTATTGCGTCTCCAATCAGTGTTCGGAGTAGTCCCGGGGACAGATAACATCATTCGTTTAAGACTCAATCCAAGTGGTTTTCCGGTCTTTTTCGTTTTACGTCAATTATTCAAAGTTCAGTAGAGGAAACCACAAATTAACTTTACAGACCGAAGATCGTTTCATCCTTCAATAATGAGTAGAATTAGTTTTAATAAAATATTGATGGTAAACTCAGGATTATGTGCAGACACTTTTGGGACAGAATAATTACATTCTTAATGTTGTGACGTGATAGCACACTGATCTGATTAATATGCTGTATTGCCCCAAAGTTCTGTACGAAGTAAATAAGCAATAGAAGTTTCCCTAAACGCTCTTTGACTAACATCTTGCTATCCATATTTAAATCTATTCCCAATTAAAGGGTTTAGGGTTTTAATGTTAACTACAAAAATATCTCTTCACACCGGGAGATTTCTCTGATGTTCATAGCTTATTTTTTTTAAAGATCGTGGTAAAGTGAAATTCTACGATTAGCTTAGCACTTTCAGTTAACTGAAATATGACTGTACAAACTAACCATAAGCTTTAGTTTACCAAGATGTTTAAGAAAACAAAGTATTCAGCACAAAGAGACATCTGCAGGTAAAAGACGAAAGTTTTTTTTTTAAAGCAAGTGTAGATGTTTATTAAGGAAGCTATTTCTCTGCGTTTTTTTATTTTATTATTTAAAAGATTATATCATACAATGTAACAGCAGAAGTGGGTTTCTCAGTAGCTCAAATAATCCGAATTAAAAAAAGTGTTCTCTTCCTTTCTTATCAATAATTGATTCTTATATAAATTACTCTCCACCTTTCTTTTGTTTCTTTTTTTGTACGAAAAAGAATCAAGATATAGAGAGGTGTGAGAAAGAGAGAGCGGGGGGAACTAGAAAAGGAGTAAAAGAGAGAGAAGTTAAATCTTAACTTAGTGATGTGGATTTATACCTTAACAGGACTCGCAGTGACATGTTAATCCATCGAGATTTTTCTTTCAACTGGTCAACCATGACCCAGAAGATGGGAAAAAAGTGAAATATTGGATTTTGTCTTTTGCTCTAGCTCAGGACGGGTGAGATAAATTCGTTTTTCTTGGTTTATGGTCCTGAGTTCCAATTTCGAAACGACGAATGGTTTCTAAGGTATGGGTTGTTTCATGTATAACTGTCTCTCTCTTTCTCTGTGTGTGTGTGTGTGCGTGACGTATTTAAATATGTGTTAATTGATTAAGTATTTTATTAGTTACAACGTGGTGATAAAAATTTTGAGCTAGAGATTATTACTAAACTAATATAGGAACTGCATATTTTGTGAATTATTCAGTTGCTATAATGTGTAATGAACAAATCCTGGACTTTCTATAAAGTATGCTAGCACGAAATACTACTCCCTTAAGTAAGAGTACACACAATCAACGAATTGCTTTCGAGATCGTTGAAGAACAACAACTAACAGTACGTAGAGACCTTACACTTTAAAAAAAAACTGTTTCTAACAATGGTAGTCATTTTACACTAGGAAGTAACATAGAAACATAGCAAAAGAAAAAAAAACACTATAACTGAACGGAGAAAATACAATAGATACAGGAATGTTCAATAGATGTGATATTAAGATAACTCCCTTTCACAAAGTTTCATAAAGCTAGTTTTGGGAAGGTAAAAGTCACGAGGGTTGGTCAGTGAGTGATAAAGTGCGGGAGGTGTGATTAGGAATGATTTCTCCTCATTGAAACAATGGGAAAATATCATTTGTGAAGATATTTATTACCTTTCATTATGTTATAAAGAAATCTAAAATCGCAAAGTTTATGGCGAGTAAGTAGGTCATTTAGTTGAAGATAGGAAAGGATCTTAGATAGGTGAGATAAGGAAGGGCATCTATTATTGACTATACGTATGAAGATATTCATGATTTTCTCCACCCTTAAAAGATTACTGTCTCTTGTCATGGACCAGACAGCAGAGGCATAATCAATAATCGGCATAAAACAACTTAGAAAATACATTCTAAGTGGAAGCATGTTAGCGATATCAGTGAACCTATGTATGAGACCTAGGGTTTTCATTGCTTTGGAAATGATGTAGTGAATGTGATTAATAAATGTTAATTTAGTGTCAAACACAACGCCAAGATCTTGATAATGTTGAACCAAGGGTATGATCTGGTTGCATACTTGATAGGATGATCTGATGGTATTCGTTTTTAAAGTAAACCGAATAGCAGCGGATTTTGAGGGATTGAGATTAAGTTGCCAATCAATACACCAATTTTCTAGATGTGTTTAGTTATTTTGCAGAGAAGTTACGTCTGTTAGAGATGACATGGTGTAAAAAAATTGCAGTCATCGCATAAGTAAGAATGTTGCAGTTATCGATGAGGTCAGGGCCGGACGTGTAGGCGCCCTAGGGCCATGTTAAATATGTTAATTACATTGAACAAGAAGGTAATACAAACTATTTTTTAATTTTATTATTTACAATATTGTTATTACATTTCGTTCACGGCTTTTATGCAGCTTTAAGAAGAATCCTAGCTTCAGCCATTTTTGGATTCTTTTTCTAACATCACAAATGGCACATTGCAGTTTCGTGATAGATTTACAATTTTAACAATTACAAACTCTAAAAGTTTCGTAAATACCTTGATAAAGTTTTTAAGAAGAAAAGGTCTAAAAATTAACCATTCCAATCATAATACAAAACACTAAAATTTTCTAAATACATCTATAAAGTTTAAAAAATCTAAAAATTACAATTACATTACAAAACACAAAGCACACAAGACACTTATATAATATAAGAACATACAAAAACACTTTAAAGAATGGTAAAGTAATCACATTTTCTCCTCGCTATTTAGCATTCATTGATTCACCCTCTTTGACACTTGTCTGTATGTGGGAAAAACGAAACGTAGATTTACAGAATTGAACCCTGCTATGTACTGATATACAGTATGTTGGTCAGTATATCGGTTCCCACGCCAATACATCACTCCTAAGAACTGAAAAGTTCAAAGTTTTTTTTTGAAAAAATCTGTAGGAATGGACAAAAGCGACACTACAAACTCATTAGCTACGTGGAATACGTGGGCAGCTCTTTGAATTTTAAACACCATCTCCGGGAATATTCAACTCCTGAAGATATGAAGTCAAGTTAGGGAGAAATGTTTCTTCTGTCATAAAAAACACGTTAAGATATTTTTAAAATTTGTAAGGTCTTTAAATCTCACCTTTAGATCAGACTAGGATAGGGTATGGAAGGGTAGCGGCCGGTATCTCAGTTAAGGTACCATTCTGACGTTTGTCTGGTGAAACTGAAGGAAACTAAAGGGAAATGTCAGTCAGGACGATTGGCAGCAGGATCCGAACCAACGGTCCATTGCGGACCCGAAAAGACACTTTAGTTTTCCTCATATACAAAATTAAGCGTAAATTACGCCTTCATGCTTACTTAACACAGCATATCTCTTGCCCATTAGCAGAGGTATAAATGACAGCGACGCCCTATATGTGACATAGTCTAAAAAAATGAAAAAGTTTTTAAAGACATACTTTTCTTAAACAATTTCTAGTAAAAAGTAAAACGATAATTTTGTTTATGCATGACTAAAAAAACATGGGCGCTCTCTCATATACAGTCACTTTATAAATTCTTCAATTGGTGCACTCCATGCTTTTCTTTTTAAAAGTCATGTAAAAACAAAATTATTTATTACTTTTTAGTACGAATTATTTAAGAAAACATTTTTTTTTTTTTACTTTTTAGTACGAATTATTTAAGAACACACATGCTTTGTTTGCGCGGGGTTCGGCTGCAAATTCGGTTAGGTTTATTGAACGTACTGGTTCGGAATACATTGTAATCAGGGATTTCGTCAGGATTTTCAGATTCGGGGTGTGAAGTCAAAATTGGGGGGTGCGTAGAATTTTGCTCGGTTTCTTTCAACTTTTGACGGTAAAAATGTTAAAGTTAGGGGGGTGTAGTCTATAGGATTTGGGGCTGACACTCCCCCCACAGGGGCCGGGGTCTGGCGTAATCACTGATTTAACAAACCCAGTTATTACCGTAGGCTATACCTTCTATTCCAGACTACTAATGCAAATTGAACATAAAAAGAAAATTAATGAATGATAGTTCTTCTGTTAAATTTCTATAAGAAAAATCCAAGATTATATATCCAAACGGTATCAAAATGAAAAGTTACGTATGTTCAAAAGCAAAATTACCATGTTCCTTATAGGTATAGTAAACATTACAAGTTCCCCATTTCAAACGAAAAAAAATAATAGTATGTTGATAAATTATAAGATGGAAATGAATTTTGTGCCAAACTAATATAAAAAGAGTTCTTGCCTTCAAATAACCAAAAAGGGGGGCCATTTTCTACTCATATCTTAAAATTTATCTGTTCTGGACATGCCACTCTTTATTCCAGCTATTGCAAATATAACGTTCTGATAATTACAACATTAATGAACTACTGTTTATAACAATTCGCACAGATGGATTGAACACGGCAGAGCTGAAACGAGTCACCGGGTGTCGGGGGCTGCTTGTCAGATTTTGGACTGTGTCATCGGGTTTAAGATTCGAACCCATTCTGACCCACTGATTCGATTTAGATCTGATAATCCGAAGGATGAAGGAGAGATTTTAATTATTTCATTGCGTTTGAACTGTTTTTTTTTCTCAAGGGTTACCAGGACCGGCGATGTTACTACGAGAACATGAAAAATAGAACGCCGAAATTCCAAGTAAATAGATTTTCCAGACCGGGTCAATCGGGTTACTGGGTTACTTATGTTTGGGTCAGAACCTATCAACGAATCATCGAAAATGGCACGGAATTGGCTGTGGAACACGCACAAAAAAGAGAGAGTGTAAGGAAAAAATAAAGATGAATAGAGAGACGGAGAGAGAGCGAAGAAGAAGAGGAGAAAGATGCAGCGAAGACACGATAACAATACATCAAGAAAGAGAGAAAGACTAACGAAAAACTTGAAAACTACATTATCATTATGTAAAAGAATACACACACACTGTTTACTCAGATTCTCGCCAGTGATGCTTCGTAAGGTGGCCAACCCGCAGATGAATACTTCAATTTAGGCGAAAAAGAAACTGATTGGTGAGGTATCGAACCGAGGTTTTCAAATTGGAAGTCCAGCATGATAGCGATACTCCACAGGTGACTATACTTAAACGTGCTTAACAAATCGTATAATGTTTCTTTCTAAGAATAATAACATGAAAAGAATAATAATAATAATAATAATAATAAAAGAATAATAACATAATAAATAACATAACATGATATTTCTGATCAAACCTGGTCTGACTGTCCTGGTAACTCCAGAGACTTGATTTGGACTTTTCCAACCAACATTCGTAAATCGCCTTCCTCTGTATAGTGACTCAGGTATTTGATTCACCAGTCTGAAGAATTCTCGGTTTTGTATAAGAAGTTATGATTAGATTCTTCACGATCGCTTTGTAAAAAACTTTCGCTGGAATAGGGTTTGAACCTGTTGGTTTGCTTTAGTACTGAACAGTTCAGCATATTTCCCCTAATCCACCTTCCACCTAAAGACAGAAGCTATGAATTACTAAGTTCAGAGCTAATCTTTGGAAATAGCTAACTTTGTCCTGTAAGTTGTATAAACCAAGCTGCACTCTAAAATTTCTTTATTTAGTGACTTATAGTGCCCACTAATATCCGAAATAACAAAACTCCACGAGAAATGAAAGAGACAATAACAGCTTATGCACTTTTTTAGCGCCGTAGAAGTTCAAAGACACGCTTATAGGAATAAGTATTATTATTATTATTGCAGTGAAATGTCCGATAACTGACAGTTTTGTATTCCCTGTAGAAGAGCATTAATTATTATGGAAGTAAACTCTATCAATATTGTACGATATGAAAAAGAACACTGACAACGTGATAACATTTTCATTTAAAGTATACACACCTCTCTATAGCGGACGTCTGTAAAGCTTTCTGCATAAAATAGTTTTTCAGATGTGAGTAATTTTCCTATCAGGAAGACAACTGAAGACTTTATTTCCAATCTCCCTCCAATATAATTATTGAATATCATCAGTAACAATATTGTTACAAAGTGTCTACATGAACTCCTGAGCACCTTAGCATGACACTAGTTTCTAGTAAAGTGGGCTGCGAAAGCTTGGTGGCCCAGTATATGTAGGTATAATCTCAAATAACAAATATTATCTTAGCATTATACAGCAAATTTAAAGTGCACGTCAGTTGATGTTTTACTTTTTGACTTCCAGCAAAAGATTCTACCTTCACTGCTAAGTTATCACATCAACGAACACTAACATCACTATGTTTCTATCCTTGTCACTCCACGCACATATATTTTACACAGCGCCAATCTCGCGAATCATTAATTTGATATGAGGCTCGTATCCCATTTTCTCTTCCGTTTCCAGTATAAAGGACAGTGCGTACATAAATAAAATTAATTGAATTTAAATTAAATTTTGAATTTAGTTTTAAGGGCTTTAGGCAATTTTGGCTCAGGCCGGATGAATGATCAGGGATTAATTGGTGGAATGAAGAAAATAGGAAAAACCCGAGAAAACGCACACACGCGCACGAGCGGATTTATGTAGGGCATTGCAACCCAATCATTTCTGAGTGACTTTAAATGTTTCATTCTAAACGATAGCCTTTCAATTTGTTATCCATAAAATAAATTGCATTGCCACCCAGGGTATCTCTGCTAAATCCGCCCATGTGCAGACGGTGTTTGTCCAGCACAAAGCGCACATTGCATGAGTAGGAATCGATCCAACGTATACATAAAAGTCGGTAGCAAGATGGAGTAGGGGAAACATGCTAAATTTTCAGTACTAAAGCAAACCAACATAGGTTCAAACCCTATTGAAAACAAAGTTTTTTTAAACGATCGTGAAGAATATAATCATAACTTGTTATACAAAACGGAGAATCCTTCAGACTGTGGAATAAAATACATGAGTCAATACAGAGGAAGACGATTTATGAATGTTGGTGGGAAAAGTCCAAATAAAGCCGCTGGGGGTTGCTAGGACAGTTAAGAACGCGTCATTGATCTGAAATATCCACTTTTCATGTTATTATTCTCAGAAAGAAACACTATACGTTATGTTAAGCACGTATTAGGTATAGGCACCTGTGGAGTATCGCTATTATACTGGAATTCCAATTTGAAAACCTCGGTTCGATTACCCACCAGCCAGTTACTTTTTCGCATAAACTGAAGTATGCTAACAGAGATTCATCTCCGGGTTGTACAACTTACGAAGCATCACTGGCAAGAATCCGAGTAAATAGTGTGTGTGTATTCTTTAGTATAATGATAATGTAGTTTTCAACTTTTTCGTTAGTCTTTCTCTCTTTCTTGATGTATTGTTATCGTGTCTTCGCTGCTTATTTCTCTTCTTCTTCTTCTCTCTCTATTAATGATTATTTTTTCTCTTACTTTACACACACTCTGTGTTTGTGCGCGCTGCAGAGCAAAATCCGGTCCACTTTCCATGATCTGGTGACAGGTTTTGACCCAAACACAAGTGGCTCGGTAACCAGATTGACCCGGTCTAGAAAATCTATTTAACTGGAAATTTCGGCTTCGTATTTTTCGTGTTCTCAGTGTAATATCTGCGGTCCTGGTTACCCCTTGAAAGAAACACTGTTCAAACGCAATGAAATAATTCAAACCTCTCCTTCATCCTCCAGGTTATCAGATCTAAATCGAATCACCGGGTCAGAATGGGTTCGAATCCTAAACCCGATGATACAGTCCAAAACCTGACCAGCATCCCAGGACATTCGGTGACCCGTTTCAGCTCTCCCGTGTTCATTCCATTCGTGCGAATTATTATAAACAATAGTTCATTGGTTTTGTAATTAATAGAACGTTATATTCGTAATAGCTGGAATATACCAGGTGTATGCATAAGTATTTTCCGGTTTACCTAAGAGATGACGCCAGCGGAACGGATTCATTTGTCACATATGTCATATTGTTCGTGTGACATTAAACTACAAACACACACAAGTTGAGTCCGCCAAACACTAGCGTCTTTGTTTTATCGTTCAGTGATCATGTCGAAGTTTGTGCCTGAAAAAGAACATTTGCGGCACGCATTGCTTTTCTTATTTAATCAAAAGAAAAAGACTGTTGAAAGTCATCGTGTGCTGGTAGAAAAATATGGTGAACACGCTCCATCGATTAGAACATGTGAGACATGGTTTCGACAATTTAAAAGAGGTGATTTCAATGTGAAAGACAGTGCGCGCTCTGGTAGATCACAAAAGTGCGAAAACGAGCAATTGCAGGTGTGATTGGAGCAGGAATTGGCAAAAGAATTAAATGTGTCACAAGAAACAATCAGCAGACGTTTACGAGGAATGGAGAAGATCAATAAACTGTGTAAATGGGTCCCACGCGATTTGAATGAACGTCAAATGGAAAATCGCAGTCACTTGTGAAATGCTGCTTCAACGCCACGAAAGAAAATCTTTTTTTGTATCAAATTGTGACGGGCGACGAAAAATGGATTTATTTTGAAAACCTAAAGCGGAAAATATCGTGGCTTTCACCTAGCGAAGCCGGTCCTTCAACACCAAGGCCAAATCGCTTCGGCAAGAAGACCATGCTTTGTGTCTGGTGGGACCAGAGCGGTATTGTGTGTTATGAACTCTTGAAGCCCGGCAAACCGTTAATGCACAACGCTATCGCCAACAAATGATTAATTTAAATCACACATTGATCGAAAGAAGAGCGGAATGGGCCCGAAGACATGGCAAAGTGATTGTGTTACACGACAATGCGCCGTCTCACACAGCAAAACCAGTGAAAGACACCTTGAAATCGCTTTGATGGGACATCCTTCCGCGCCCGCCATACTCCCCAGACCTGGCGCTATCTGACTATCACCTCTTCGCATCAATGAGGCACGCGCTCGTAGAACAGCACTTCAGCAATTTCGAAGACGTTGGAAAATGGCTTGACGAATGGTTTGCCGCAAAACACAAACAATTTTTCTCTCATGGTATGCATCAATTACCTGAAAAATGGGCGAAATGTGTAGAAGCCGATGGCCAATATTTTGAATAAAACAAAATTAATTTCCCTTGAAAATTACGTGTTTTCTTTACCACAAAAACCGGCAAAAACTTATGCATACACCTGGTAGAGTGGCATGTTCGAAACAGATTCGGGTTGGAGTTAGTGGTCTCCCACCAGTCGCCTACCCAGGTGGCGGATAGGAGAAAACCGACCAGATATGCTGGATCTATTTTTCTAGACTGGGTCTCAGTTTCCCAGGCTTTTAGGCCAATTACCTAAAAGAAAAAATCGGCCGGGTATCATCATAGCATTTTTTTCCTTTATTTTAATTATTACAGTTTTACTGACACAAAAACAAGACAAAGGACGAGGACGAGGAGGGGTGGAACATAAAAGAAAAAAGACATAAACTACACTACAAACATAACAAACAAAACAAAAATAACAAGGGACTTGAGTATATGTTCCTATTCTAATCCTTTCCTATAAAAACCCTTTCCAAGATATGGTTGGTATCTGAAATATTCCGGGACTGACCAAAACCAGTACTGCTGCCTTGCAGTTAGTAGGGGGATCTACAAAGGCTAGGAAAGATAACCCCGAACAAAAATATCATGGTAAGGGGAAGCAGAATCACCTTTATCACTCTGAGGCTGAAGATGAGTGACATCGGCAAGGCTCAGAGACGGACATACGACATCTTAAATGTCCAGATTTACTGCGAGGTCGTAGAGCTGACAACTCTACACCGCTAAGACATGTCAAGGAATAGTTACAGATAGTTTATGGTTTCTCCTGGGGTAAAATATTCCGGAGGTAAACTAGACCCTCATTCGGATCTCCGGGCGGGGACTGCTTCAGGGGGCTCCAAGAACAGGATTAAGAAAGACCTTGGAATAGGAACGTGAAACGTACGAACATTATACCAAACGGGCGCTCTTCAGGTGGCAGTACGCGAGACCAACAAGTACGAGCTAGACATAAGCGATACAAGAAGTTCGGTGGGGGGGTCAAGATAGCATCCCACAGGGCAAGTACACTTTCTTCTACGGGGGAACACAGCCTCAGGATTTTGGAACAGGATTCCTCATTAAGAATAGTATCCTTCAGGCGGTTCAGAATATAGAGTTCGTAAACGAAAGACTATCGTACGTTCCGATACGTACTCGATGGGGAAACACGGTTTTATTAAACGTCTATGCTCCGACCGAGATGGCTACTGATAACGACAAAGATATATTCTACGATGAGCTAGAAAGGCTGTTTGACCGAATGCCGAAGCATAATTCGAAAATTGTGTTGGTTGTTTTCAATGCCAAGGTAGGGAGGGAAGAAAACTATAGATCTACTATAGGCAAATACAGCCTTCACGAAAAGACCAACAACAATGGAGAAAGACAACTTTCGCGGTTTCGAAAAACCTACTGGTAAAAAGCACACTCTCAACCAGATCGATCACGTATTAGTAGATAGACGAAGATACACCAACATAGTAGATGTTAGGTCGTACAGAGGAGCGGAAGGTGACACCGACCATCAATTAGTGATCACAAAGGTAAGGGAAAAGTTTTGCTTCGCGAACAGAGAAAGCAAGGGGTCAAAACAACTGAAATTCGAAGTTAAACGATTAAATGATCCGAGCATAAAAGCAGATTACCAACTCGAACTCTCAAATAGATTCGAAATCCTATCCGACTCGAGTAATAATACTGATGATATTAATAATGAAATTGATGTAAGTAAAATGTGGGACGGGAGGCAGTTCGTGAAACAATTAAGAGCACAGCGAAGGAACGTGTAGGTGAGAAGAAACAACAGAAAAACAAACCTTAGTTTGACGAAGAATGCCTTAAGCTTCATGAAATACGAAAACAAGCCAGGCAACGATGGCTAAGTAATAAAAGCGAAGAAAATACCAACCACGACAGTAACGTGATTGTTACCTTGATAAATACTTGAGAAACCAATACGGAGTACCTACGAAACAAATTAGGTTTGTTCCTATCTTACTTTCCCAAACGAAGACTCTAATTAATGGAAATTTATTTAAAAATTAAAAAAAACATCTTAACATGTGCTTTCCTTAACAAATGGAAATCTGCTTTAGTTTGACCGATACCTAAAACTATTGACAGACGAGAAATTACTAACTATAGACGTATAGCAATGTTACCAGCTTTTTTTAAAGTTTTTGAACAGCTTTTATATCAGTGGCTTATTAATCACGTGAAACAAGTTAGTTCGGCTAAATAACACGGCTATTGTAACAACTTAATGTTCTCCATTGTTACCAAAATTAATTTGAAAGAAAGGTGATTCCTAAATTTGAAAAAAAAAAACTTTATTGTTAGAATTGAATCTTTGAGCTATGACTCATCTTTTCTCATCATTATCACGGTTAGAACCCCTTTTGCTATATCGATGTTTGTGCCATCTACAGTCACTTTTGTGAATTGATTTTCTGTGAACGCGATATTTTGCTTTGACTTGTTAGATCAATTCTGTCTATCGAATGATGAGGAAGTAATTTATAGTTGGTGAAGAATTTTTGTGTAATCCTCAATATGAATCAATCACAAAAGTTGAATGCCGATTGGGCTGTTAAGCACGTATGTTCGTACCATACAAATGTAATATATTGTGGCTTGAATGGGATATTTGAATATTTCTTTCGAGAGTATTCGTATCATCGGTGAAGATTGACGATTTGAGACTGAAAACTAAACTATAAACTATTTCTGAGATGGGCCAAGGAAAGCAGTGGTTTTATGGAATTGGTAAGATCAGTCCATTCTTTCCTTTTTGTACTTTTGATAATTGTTAGTTGTGGTAGTAATTATCCTACAAGGAAGAGTCGAGTAAAGGTATGTAATTTTGATCAGGTGAATGGAGTCAGTGACCATTCTGCACATAAGAATGTTGGGTACCTGGAAATTGCCCACGGTAGAAAAGTGAATGAAATGGTCCTTTTTGGACTATCAGGCATACCATACTATTAACGTAATTATTTTCTTGGATGAAGTCTTGCTTAGTATAATTAATGTTCTGAAATTAGGTAATGCAAGACTCTTTAAGATTTAAGATTTAAGCATCCCAGATCCCTATTTCCCCTGGTTCTGGGATGCTTGCTGTTAACACTTTGTTTCACAAAAATCCACGGTAATGAACCTTGTAATTGTTACAGATTTTATAGCAAACTCTTTGAATGAGGGAAAGCAAGTCGATCTGATCGATATTGACTTTGAATAAACGTTTGACAGAGTAAACCACAATATATTAGTAGGTAAATTAAAACACTATCACTTTTCTCCTTCCTTGGTTAGGATCATGTCCTCTTAATTAAATAATCGGAGACAATCTGTACTGTTTAAAAAATACAATTTAATGAGTAATGAATATTACTCTGTCCGGAGTCCCACAAGGCTCGAATCTTGGACCATTGTTATTTCTCTTGTTTATTGATGAGCTCCCGGAATTCATATCCGATAATGAAAAAATGATATTTGCTGATGACCTTAAAATATGTGCTAAAATTAATTCTGTGGAAGATGTCATAAAACTATAGCATAGTTTAGACAACAGTGCTAATTGGTGCGCTATCAATCAACTTTCAGCCAATGCGAACAAATGTAAAGTACTATCAAATAGTAGAAATAAATCGATTTATCAATTTGATTATGAAATTCATAAGAATGCATTAAGTAAACCTGATGTGATTAAAGATTTTGGTATCACTTTTGAAAATGCTAGGATTTGTAATAAGGATGTGAAAAGAGTTTAATAATGTTTCAACATTAGAGAAAATGTACTATATTTATGTTCATTCCAAATTGGAATATGCCTCTACTATTTGGAATCCCTCTCAACTAAAAAATTCGCAACAGCTAGAGAAAGTACATTGGAAATTTCTGAAATTTCTAACCCATAAATTAACTCGAATGGAAACTACAGTACAATCATTTTAATTGATCTGTTATTTCTTAAGAAAGTAATACAAAATATCATAGGCTGCGCAGACTTAGTATCACTGTTACAGTTTCGTGTCCCGTCATTAAAAACTCGCGTAGACAATATTGGTCTCTTTCACTGCAAAAACGCAAATACTAATACAGTGGACTCTCTAATCCGAACTTGGATAATTCGGATTATTGGTTAATTCGAACAGAAGTTTATTCCCCTTGAAATTCCTATTGAAACCAATGTTAAAATATCATATGTAATTCGAATTTTCGAATCTTTGATAATTTTGGATAAGTCACGATTTCATTCATTCAAAAGGAAAGGAAATAGTCTTGAATTCCAATGTCTCAAACATTTACGCCACGATTGCTTAGCAATTGTCAGATAGCAAATAGAATAATGCAGTTTCAACTAGTTTATATCTATCCAGAGAGGGCCGTAAATAAAAGAAAAATATATTGTTCCCTTGTATGAAGCTTTCACCCTCTGCTTAATTAAGTTGGATTGTCCACCCCCTTTTGTGATCAGATGTACGTCCGTAAACTCACTCCTCCACTAGCCAATGCTTTGTAAGTACAAAACAATTGCGAATGTCTTGTTAACTGCCCTTAAGTTCAAACAATAAATGAAAGGGGATATTTTGTTAAACGTTTAAAAATAAACAAAGAAGAATCACGAGGTAGCTAATGTTACTACACATCTATGTAATTTTATGATTTAATACATTACATTACACTTGTTTAAATATGTTTTCCTTTTACTAGTTCTGAATTTTAATTTTATTTGTTGCCTTTAGCATCTAAGGCTCAGACCAAGATATAGGAGGGAAAAGGATTCGGGAAGATGTAGGCCAGAACCTATGTTGAAAGTGCCATCCCGGTGTCCCGGCATTTGCCTGGTGTGACTAAGATAAAGCTCTGGAAAAACAGTCAGGATGGTCGGCCGATGGGATCAAACCCACGACTTTGCGAATGCTACGCCAACGCTCTACCACTGAGCTACGGCGCCTCGGTCCTTTTACTGATAGTTTAATTATTGTAAGAGGATTTATTTTATTTCTTACACTACCGCCCCACGCACAAAATATGGCTGTTTTAGTGTAAGGTTTACTGCATGTTAATGAATTTTGTTTATACATTAGTAAATAGTGTTGTTTGATTTTCTTTAAATAATGCATGTTTTTGTTAATTGGAATTTTGGATAATTAGAAACATTTTCTTATCCTTTGGAGTTCGAATTAAAGAGAGTTTACTGTATAATGATTAAGTAAAAAATCTGGAGAATATGTACTGCTTACAATGAAATGTGTAGAAATTGCATTTAATTTTATATACAGATGTCTTCCAAAGCATATACAGATGTTGTAACAAAAAATGTATGTAAACCAACATGGTAAATATCAACACTCTAATTGGGATAGTAAGCCTGTTGTGTTGACAATAAATAAATAAATATGACATTTCTGGCATTGACCTTTAGGTATCTGTGGCTCAAGCCGTTTTGGTTTCATGTTAAAGTGGTGTTTTTGTGTGAGCCAGTAACCGACCATGCAAGAAGTTTTGATATGTCCCTATTAAGCGTTGAACAGATTAGGTCATTTTATATGGATGGAATCAAAACTAAAGGAAATTAATCTAATCTGAATTATTTCAATATTATGGTTTTAAATCTTTGTGAATAAAAATGATTTATTTATGATTTCATGCGTTTTGTAAGTTTTTGTTAAGTCTGAACTAATTGAGTTAGTTTCGGAGTTCATCAACAGATAGCACGGCTATGGTTTGTTGTTTAAAATGGCAGGTAATTAAAAGAATTGCATATGCATTTATTGTTTAAAGTATTGGTTAATGGCACACAAGTATGATTGATTAACTTGTAAATTATTATTGCTAAGTTCAAAGATGTGTGCAGTTTGTTTGATTGTAATAATGTAAAACCATTATGAGTTACTAGCCGCAGTTATGTAAAAGACCATGTTGTTTTTTTCTCATATGTGTCATAATTGTCTCTTCATCATTTGCACGACACTTTCAGATCACAGTACTCGACTCGAGAGGCAGCGATCACGACCCCGTCTTGCTAGACCTAACTATACCCACTCGCCACACTGCTAACTCAATAACAACTCGCACCATGCCAAACTTTACAAAAGTCAACTGAGTAAAATATCGTCAGGATGTAGAGAAAAGCATAGTTCACATACCTCCTACGCAAGATCTAACCGCCCTGGACTATACGATTGTACAAATTACAACAGCCATACAAGACAGTAGCCAAGCAAATACACCTACCGCCAACGGCAACCCATATAAACCAAAATTACCTCCGCAATACCTGAGCATTATAAAACTCTCGAGAATACTTACGAACAAGGTCAATAGAAGCTCTGCGTCTCCATCGACAATATCTCCGGATGGTGCAAAACTATATCAAGGCCTACAAACAGCGGACGTGGATACAAACTGTCAATAACTTGGAGAGAGCGAAAAATCCATTAAAATACTGGAAACATTTCAACAGACTCATCGGACAATCTACACTGTAAAAAATAGTTGTGTTAATTCAACACAATGCGGTGTCCCAGCGTGACTACCACTTTTGTGTGTTAAATCAACACAATACACGGTGTTGATTTCGGTACTGGAAGAAAAAAAATTTACGGCTGTAGCTAGATTTGAACATAGGTTGCTCAGTTAGAACTCAAGCGTCTTACCGACTTCGCTAAATCGTCAGACAGAAAGAGTACTAGATAGAAACAATATAGAGGATTGAAAAATCTTGCTGAACCGTAAACACAAACAAAGTTACTCCCACGACTTATGCCATGGTTTAATCACTTTTCCATTGGTCAATTAGGGATCACAATCCCCATTTACTGAGAATATGTTCTATTTCTATGAAAGTAAGCGCAGCATTCGACATATTATTACGATAAGAAAGCAGTAATGCTGCTCAAGTGTTTGGCTTCCGCCATCTTGCTTGTTTTCATAGAAATAGAATTATTCTCAATGAATGGGAATTCTGTTTTCCAATTGACAAATAGGAAGTGAGCATGTCATAAGTCGTGCAAGTAACTTAGTTTGTTTTGGGGGTTCAACAACATATATTTGAACCCATACACTGTTTAAATCTATAGTGTAGTCGTTTAATTCAAATGTTGTTCATTAAATATCGTTTGCATCTGCTTCATTTTCTGTCCGACGATTTAGCTCAGTCGGTAAGACGCTCGACTTCTAAGTGAACAACTCATGTTCAAATCTCATTGCCTCCGTAACTTTTTTTTCACAGTACCGAAATCAACACCGTGTGTTGTGTTGATTTAACACACAAAAGTGGTAGTCACGCTGGGACACCGCATTGTGTTGAATTAACACAACTATTTTTTACAGTGTAGCATGCATACTTACCTAATTACGACCGACACAACAGTTCCACATACTGATACTGACAAGGCGAACATCATCGCCGATAGCCTACAAACTGTAATCACGCCTGAAGCATCCTATCAAACTGATATAAAGACCTCACGCCCAATAGACCGTTAAACCGATCCACACAACACCACGTCTAAAATTAGACTAGATCACACTCTAGACGAGAACCATCCACTCACAACACCAATCTCAACGCAGAACATCATCGAAGTCACAAGATACAAGAAGAATACCGCTCCAGGCTTTGATAACATAACGTATCGTCATCTGAAAGAGACACCTATTATTCTACTCCAGCTACTAGCAATGATATATAATTTCATACTGCGCACAGGAAATTACCCAGTTGAACGGAAGGTCTCGAAAGTCCTGATGTTTCCGAAATCAGATAAAGACAAGACGAAGCCTACATCACACAGGCCAATACAGCTAACATCAACACTTAGCAGAATATTAGAAAGAATCCTCGTACGCAAACTTCATACACATCTCGAAAAATACGACCTACTACCGTACCATCAGGCTGGATTCCGACCAAAATATAGTATCACAGACAATCTCTTAAGACTAACCACAATAATAACAATGCACCATCTTGTCTACTGCTTATTGATCTTGAAAAGGCTTTCGACCGTATCTGGCATGTAGTACGTATTATCAAACTATTCAGCTTTCAACTTCCCTCAGCCAACATCCAACTGACTTATCACTTTCTTAGAAATCGTATGGCATACGTGGCTAACAACTGCATATCCCATCCAATCTTTCCGCAAACCGGGGTGCCTCAAGGATCAGCTCTCTCTCCATTACTATACATCCTATACGTAGCAGATATGCCGACGCCACCTCCACCAGTACATACTTTTACTTTCGCAGACGATACGGCCTTCTTGGCATGTAGATCAACCATAGAACAGATAAACAGAATTCTCCCATGAGACATAGATACATGCTAGAAGTGGTGCAAAAAAAGGCGACTCTAAATTAATACACAAAAGACACAGGCACTGATAATCCAACCACCGAAAACCCGAAATAAAGTGCGCCGAAACCCTACCAAATTAAACATACACGTAAATGACACAGTAATGAGACCAAGCAAATCAGCAAAATATCCCGGGGTCAAATACTACAGACATCTCGACTGGAAAGCTCATCTCCAGCATGTCAACTACAAAGCTCAAAAACGAGTAACACTTCTGAAACGGCTAGCCGGTACTACTTGAGGTCTTAACAGTGAAACTATTTTAAAATCATACCAAGTGTTCTTACGACCGTGTATAATATTTGGTGATGTAGCATGGATCGCAGCCAATACTGATTTCTACAATCGCCTACGCATACTGGAACGTCACGCCTTGCGTCTCGCATACCAAATTAAGCTACCTAGCCCAACCTATTTGCTATACAATAGACTTACGTTCCCTACAATAACAAAACATTTGGAAAAGCTCAGACGTAGCTACATAACAAAACGCTGGAACACAGCACATCCAGGCCTTCTAGATACCATCCATGTGGATGCGCAGCAGGATAGCAAACCTTGATATCAGCATTCACCACTACACCATCTTTTGGAATTATGCAGACTAGATAATGCAAACGATCCAAGCCTAAATCTACCAATACTCCAGAGATACCCACGGCACGAGCATAGAGAAGACATATACCCAACCTTAGCATAGAATCAATTCAACATGCAAATATCAAAGCCCGGCCATAAAACATTCGCACATTAGTAAGTATCACTTAGACCATCAATAATATAGATATAGATAGATAATATAGATAAAATACAAAACACAACTGCGGAAGACAAGAGAGAGAGATAATTTCTCATATAGATGAAAACTTTATGTTTTAATAAACCTCTTAATTATTAACTTAATTTTTATTTAGCGTGTTAGGGAGAAGCTATTATAAGTGCCGAGGTCCGCTGAAAAGCAATAATAGTAGGTTCTACGGGATTAGGTGTCGAGCGGAGTAGCCCACACTGCATGTAGCAGCTTTGGGGCACATAAGCTTCCCATATCGTTGGTAACTACTGGAAACATTCAGCAAAAATCCACGTCACCCTGAAGAGAAAGCTAGCCGAGGACCTATAGTAATAGGCTCTAAATTAAAGAGGAAATGCACAGCAGCAACACTGTTACGAAAATAGGCCTATTTCGATATAATGACAAGCTTATTATTCTTATATATAACACAAAGGTACCGTAACAGTTTTAAAAGAAACCCTTTACCTCTTTTCCATAAAAGTACGGGACCTCGGGGTGGCTGAGAACTCGGGGCGCGCAAACTTTCAGTGTACGTGCCTCGTTTCCATTTGGTGACTACTACAATAGCTACATCTATTACCTTTGGTTAGTGTTCTTTAATTTTTAATAATTAACTCAGCAAACTTACAGATTTGTGTTCAGCAAACACCTTGATATCTTCCACCATTTTTAATCCGCTTGAAGCTACAAAAAGTAGCGAACCTTTTTAATTTAATTCAACTTCCCCTACGCTAACAGTGTTGACTCATAATAACGGACAACCTTCCGCCACCGTCTTTTTAATGAAATTTCTTTATTATTCGCACTTCAGAACATTATCACTCATTTTAAAGATTTAGGGTTTAAAGTTTTATACGATTGTGGTGTCCTCTACTGGCAACAAAATGCTATATTAGTCTCAGGAAAACCGTGACAGTTGATCATCGTAGCTTGCTGCTGGGATATAATCCCTATAGATAATACGTTGTAAATTATGTATTGCCTATAGAAAGTACTGTGGAAAAATCTCATAAATGAGATAGCAAGGTAAAATGAAGCGTATATGAAGAAATATGCGAAAGAGTAGTATGAATAGAAAACCTTAACCAATCAACAAGTCGTTGATACATTTTACATACTTGTAATAAGATTACGAGGACAGTTTACGGATGTTTTCAGTTTCATAAAATATTGTTACGAAATACAATTTATGTACACTGGGCTAGTACATGACTTGGGTTAGTGTGCCATAAAATGGCACTATGTTATTTATCAATTACCACTCTCGTCCTTTACATTCCCTATCTAATGTTACTGTAGGCCCTGTATAATAAAATAGTAGATTGTTTCTGTCGGACCCTATATAATGAAACTATATTATTTGTATTATGCTACTAAAGACATTACCATCTCTAATTTTCTGTTACACCTGTCTGATCAGATTGGGTTGAGTGAAAATTGCACTCAAAGAGGTACAGAGACAGGGTTGTCATACGTCCAGGTGTTACAGAACTGTCACCGGTTTTAGATCCACTGTCCCGGTCACCCGATAGATTCACTCGGTACAGTTAAATGTCCCAATTCAGAGGAATAATTTTTTTGTTTCAATTTCATAAATGATTAACTATTTCAAGACTTTCATTGTTATTCTAGTCCCGGAAGCCAGTTTTCGTTGCAAACGAAAAAAAAAAAGTTTCAAAATTTACTGTTTGAGCAAGGGAGGAATGATTTCTTGCTTTCCCTTAAAATAACTTTAGAGATAAGATGTTTTGAATGCCTTACACACATATTACGCACTATATGTACAGCAATTGATATTTTGTTCAAAGAAAATAAAAAATAAAAAAAAACAAAGAAAAAACGCAGTCATGACTTTTACACTTCATTTCAAAAACAAACACATCAATTTCTGGTTTGAAATAACAGTTTCGTACCCATAACCAGAGGCGGCGTTAGGTGAGCGCGGGGCCTAGGGCAATAATGACCCCGCGGGGCCGGGACCCGATCAGTTCGGCGCCTCCGTTTCGGCGCTACCGGTTCGGCGCCACCGTTTTGGCGCCGCCGGTTCGGCGCAGTAACGTTTCGGCGCCGTACGTTTCGGCGCCAGAGCTTTAACTAAGAATCACATCAGGGAAACTATTGTATTAAAGAGGTATTAAAAACTTGGTCCATAAGATGCGACAGACGTAGTGTTTTAAAAAAACGGGAAAAATTGGTTACCGGAAAGAAACGTTTGTTCTTATTCAATCTTTCGTGCTACTTAGGATATGAACGTTTTTTTTTTTTTTTTTTTTACTTTTACGGGTTCCCTGACAACATTTTATGATCAATGAAATAGTTAAAAGGTTAGTTGATGTTCAAAACATACATATAGAAAAAAATACACAATGGGACCGCTTCTGACAAAGTTTTGAAGCAAAATGTATGTTTTCTGGGTCTGAGACAAAGATGCCTAAGGGCCAGAAGGGAACAACGTTTCTTTCATGTACAAGGGTGCTAATGACATATATTGCATTCCTAATGTAAATTGCAAGTGTTTTGTACATTTTTTAACATAAGATCATCCGATTGAATGCATTAGGTGTGTTAAGTAGTGGATATTGGAGATGAAAAGGCAAAAGAAAAAAACAAATTCGTGAATAAAACCACGGCAATGAGACGTTTATACTTCAGTAAGTAATTGAAAAATATAATATTTTTATTTAAATGATTTTAATTATGAAGTGTTTTTTTCGGCGGAAAATGAATTTATTTATTTATTTCCAACATAAACAGGCTGAGCTACAGCAGGGACGTAACTAATGAGGAGCAGAGAAACAGGATTCAGGAGCGCTACTCGTAATTTCGTAATGGCGCAATTTCGAAATTTATTATTTTATATTAAAAGAAAATAAGTTTGATATTTAATTACAATGCATTCTGCATACCTTTGGAACAATTTATATATACATATAAAACAGATATGAACGTCATGTTAAACTGCAAGATTCGAGGTCGAGGTTCAAGTCCGACGGCGAAGTCGAGGTTGAAGTCTAATCTCAGGTCGAGGTTAAACTACCATTTTAACTAATTTCTCTATTTATATTACGAATGGAACCTCCAAATCTTTAGCACCCTTGTACACGAGAGAAACATCCTGTCCTCTTGTGATTCTTAGGCATATTTGGCTCAGACAGGATACTTTAATAATGCTCCAAAACTTTGTCAAATTCAGCCCCAATACTCTTTTTTGTCTAAATTTTATTCTGAACATGAGCGAACTATCATTGTAACTAATTTGTCTATTTATATTACGAATGCAACCTCCATCTCATTAGCACCCTTGTACACGAGAGAAACTTCTTGTCCTCTTGTGGCCCTTAGACATCTTTAGCTCAAACCGTGAAAACAAATAATGCTTCAAAACTTTGTCAGAACCAGTCCCAAAAAGTGACTTTATTGACGATTTTCTATTCATCTCGAATATTCACTACTTAGCACACCTTATGTATTTCTTATTTAGGTTTAGCAAAAGTAGAGATTCTTACGGTAAAAATGTACACGAGAGAAAAATCCTGTCCTCTTATGGCCCTTAGGCATCTTTAGCTCAAAGCTTGAAAACTTAAATAATGCTTCATAACTGTCAAGAGCAGTCCCAAAAATGACTTTATTGACGATTTTTTTTCATCTCGAATATTCACTACTTACCCCATCTTATGCATTTCTTGTTTAGGTTTAGCAAAAGTAAAAGTTCTTACGTTAAAAATGTACAAAAACTTTATATTTACATTAGAAAAGCAATGTATCTTATTAGCGCCCTTGTACATGACAGACAAGTTCCATCCACTTAAGTCATTTAGGCGTCTTTGGCTCAGACCGTGCAAACTTAAATAATGCTTCAAAACTTTGTCAGAAGCAGAGTACAAGAAATAATGTTTTAAGTACTTCATTGATCATCAATTGTCGTCAGGGGACAGTAAAAGTAAAAGGTACATCACTATGTCATAAGGTATGTTAATAATTTCCGTTTTCCTCACTTTGGCGCCGAAATGAACCGGCGCCGAAACGGTAGCGCCAAAACGTAGCCTGCGCCAAAATGGTGGCGCCGAAACGGCGGCGCCAAAACGGAGGCGCCAAAACGGAGGCGCCGAAACGTAGCGGACCCCGCGGGGCCAAAGTACAAGGAAAAATCGCTGAGCGCCGAAATGTTACATCTAAAGCCGATAAAGCAGTAAGCAATTTCCCCCTAAATGCTTCCTCTCACTTCTTCCTTTCATTCCTAACCCTAAATTTATTACTAAATATTCTCTTTTTTAATGAACAACGGTTTCTTATGAAAAAACAAATCCGACATAATTTATTTAAAGAAAGTACAATATATTTTAAAAACTGCATTGCTAATTACAAGTGCTTCTTTATTCATTTCCATTTCACGTTACATTTCGCATGGAAACTATACAAACTAGTTTATTTGTAAACTTTTTTTTACAAATCAACTTTTATATCATTGAGTAAGAAAAATATCAACTCGGAACGCGGGGCCTGGGGCGGTTGCCCCAGTTACCACCTCCAAACGCCGCATCTGCCCATAACTATTTGAGTATCTTATCAACACATTCTTCATCAAAAGGAATTGTCAAAAGGATGAAGTTACCAAAAATATATGGAAAGTTTTAAATTGAAGATATTAAATACAGTTCCCAAATAGTATGACAGAAAAATAATTGGTTTACTTAAATATGAAAAGGAGAGTAGAGCTTTAAAAAAACGAGAAGTGTTTGGTCAATTAGTTGGTCCGAAAACATAAGTACAAACTTGAATTTACATGATTCGGAAAGCAGAAGTGTTCAAGAAAAGTGATTTAATTTGTTTTAAAACTGTCATTCATTCATAACATCTATTCCCCATTTAAAAAAAAAAAAAATCACTTGAAATCTGTGACTCCACACAATGCAAATGCTGAACACATATTGACAAAAGAAACCAAAGACACAATTGAAAGCACATTTCAGAAGTTACTAGACTTTCAATACAAAATGTTCTGAATTTTACACTTGTGTTCAAAATATATAATGCACGGTATAAATAATCCATGATGCACGGAAACAAATAACATTGATAGATGGTTCTAAAAGTTAGTTTGTATTTAGTTTTCTCTAAAGAAAAAAATTAAGAAGTGAATTATTATTGGTTAAAGAAGATATATGGCCGAGTACAAATAGAAATAATAGTGTAACAGTAAGAAACGTAAATAGAAATGGAGGTGTGATAACAGTCATAAATGATTACTTCGTAGAGGGTTGTGTACTCACTCACCTAGGTGTGTCGGCTTGCAATTGTTGCGCTTTGTCCTATTTTAGTTAAAAGGTCTATGGCAACTCTGTACAGAAAAAAATAATGTACTCAAAGAGCAGGGATTCCGCCGGGATTTTCTGTAGGGGGAGTTGAAAGTTAAAATTGGGAGGGTGTAAGTGGAGTTTTGCACGGTTTCTATCGATTTTTGAAAGTAATTATTTTTTCAGCTTGGGTACTCTCAAAGATTTGGGGGGTGACACCCCCATACTGAGGATCTGACGGTATCACTGTCAAAGAGGTTGAAAGGAAGCAGTTGCAAAACGAGCTGTGACAATAATTGATCCTTTGTTATCTCAATAGACAAAAAGAAACTTTACAGCAATATTGCCAGAAATCCAAATGTATTATTAAATATTGGCAGATACATCAATTTAAAACTTATGATCTCATCAAACATTCTAAGGTCATCAACATGAATATCCACGTGAGTGAATGGTAAAAAGACTGATATTCAATGGTTTATGTCAACACAATTCAACATGTGTGCTACTGGAATCAGTCAGGTAGCAGATGAAGCCGATAGGCAATAAAGAAAAATTACCACTCTTCCTCACTTACAGATTACACCCTGACTGTGTTATTGTGTGTGTGTGCTTCTTATATACTAAACACTTGAGACAGGTGTTGATAGATTCCTTATTTATTACTTGATTTACCGTATATCATGTGATACAACTATTTTAGGTTCCAATTACATTTCACGGTTGTCTGACGTAGCTTTCTTCTATCTCTCACTCTTTCTTTCTTTCTGTCTCTCTGTCTCACACACCCACACACATACTCACATACATTTTGTCCACAATTTACTACTAGCAGTCATCCAGAAAAAAAGCAGATCACGCTCTGAAGAAGACAACACAAATAGCACTTTCTATAGTTGAAGATACAGGCAGAATGGAACAACACCAAAACAAGACGGAAGCAAGAAAACAGAGGAAGAAAGCGTAAAATAGCTCAAAATAGAGGAAAGGTCTTATTTCTTCAACGTAGTCCTAATACCTCATCCCTTACCCCTTTCCTCTCCTTCTGGAAACAGTAGCAGCAGTGTAATCTCTTGGTGTCCATTGGGATAGCGAGAGGCTTTCTTTTTGTCGCCGCAGCCATATTTTGTGCCCACCATGACAGCTTCTTGTGATAGTCGTGGCGCCCGCCTCTCATCTTCCATTCCGGGCGATGAGGCCAAAGGATCATGCCTGGATCTCTGACGTAATCTCTGACCGAATCTTCTGTTCCTACATTGCTATTCCAGAGGGAGAATTCTTCAAGAAGGTAAAAAATATAAGGAAGAAAATAGTATACAGGAAAAAAAAAATATATGAGAAGCTCAGGAATGTCATAGTTCTTCATAAACACATAATCCCTGTATCACCCATAAAACACACAAATTGCCTTTGTGATATAATTTACGACACATTCTCAATAAATTATGGGTTCTTAGTTAAAGTTTACGGAAAGGGTAAGATAATCTAAACACCTTGGATGGATTTGCTCGTGAGAATCATTTCTGTACGGAACTTGTCATCAGAGGAAAAATGTAGGGTGTTTAAACGGCCATTTCACAAGTAAGTAACAGCATTATAATTTATGCATTTTAACGCTTAAGTTTTTTTGTATTATTTTCCCTTGATATTCAGGTAGTGTACGTGCTATACAACCACACCCATTCAACCACATTCACTCACTCACAGCCACTATACTATCTCGAAATTGCCACATCATTATCAAGAAATTAACTACCCTTTAACGTCAAGTGCTCATTTCACAGGAACAGGACGTCAAGCGCTATTTTCAACTTTTCAATGAGAAAAAAACCTGAGCTCCCACGGAGAATCGAACCCGAAACCGCTCAGCCACAGAGAAGCTAGTGCACTACAATTTGCAAAATTACAACTTACTATAATCTATTCATCACAAAGATCATTTTTTAAAGTTCTTTATCAATATCCTAATCAAGTACGGGCTTCTAACGGTAGGTGGATCAGCACAGCAAATAAACACATATCCTTCGGATGGGAATTGAATCTGGAATTTAACACCAAGACTGACAACGCTACCGATGTCCCATTAGTTCATCCAGGAACAGTTTAGCTTATTCAGTCATTATACTTGAAACAAATTGACATGTAACGTGAATTTGTATTTATAAATGCGGTATTTTTCTATTTTTTTTAATAGCTATCCCCACTAATGAATTTACTTCACCACCATCACCATCACCTTACTAAATTTCCTATAAACTGTTGAACAAAATATTTTATTATAATTTAACCAAGAAAATGGAAATAAATGTAATATTGCTGAATAAATCTTACGTCACTATCGATATCCCCAATATATGGCATGAAGCACGGTATATTGTCTATTGAGCTGTTGCTTGTTCTTTCAGCTTTTATGCGTTTACTCTGCGCTTTTCTTTCTAAAAATGAAACTACTTCGACGTGGAGTTTGATTGTATTTGTACCGGGTGTTCCTGTTTGTACACACATAATATTCCTTGTATAGGGTGTTCAGAAATTCTGACAACTTTGAAGAAAACAATCGAAAATTCCAAGATTTCAGAATTTTTTTTACTCTCTTCCAAAACAAAGTACATACTTTGTTGTTTACGCTTTTAGATACTTTATTTCAAAAATACCTTAATAGGTTGGGACTGTTAAATTTACTGTAACCACAACGAAAAGTGTTTTTTTTTCTTTAAATTAAATATTTATATTTGGACGCCATTCTAAGAAAACACAAACACAAACTTTTAAAAATATTGATTTTTCAGTATAGTGTTCTAAGAGTATATTATCGACCGAACGTTTGTTTAGTATGACTAAATGTTTTCTGAAAAAAAAAAGATTGTTTTGAAAAGCCGGCCATACTTGGACGCCATTTTCTCACAAAACAAATGTTTTTTAAACGATTTTTTAGTATACTGGAGAACATTATGTATTGTAAAAACTTATCAAGTTTCATAATCGACCAGGTATTGGTTTAAATTTTACAACTAATGTTTCCTGCAGAAAGAAAGTAATGCTTTCCCGAAACAGCTCGGACGAGGCTGCTTCAATAATTTCTCTCCTACCGCCAAATTCAGTAGCTACCTAAGCGTTTCGCAAACGCATTTATTTTCGCAGGAGACATTTAGCTGTAAAATCTAAGCCAACGACTGGCAGATTGTGAAATTTGGTTAGTTTTCAGAACACATAAGTTTCACAAATATAATGAAAAATTCATTTTTGTGTGGGGGAAAAATGTCGTGCAAATACGGTGTTCAGAATTTCTGAACACCCTGTACAAAGATATCAGCATAATCTTTTCACATCGCAAACTACAGACAACTACCCATCATATAAAAAGGAATTGCTAGGAAATGATGTTTCAAAAGTAGTAAAGCATATTACGTTTCGAGTTTCAATATTTTTTAAAATTTTAGAAATTAATATCTCAGGCAGAATTTTTTTGTGGGGAAGGAAGAAAATAAAAACAAATACAGGTCTCTTAATTTTCCAGGCAATGCTCGTAGAAAAATAATTATCAAGACATGGCCGGTACGGAATTGACATGGAACAGGCAGGAATGACCGATCCGATTCCAGCGAAACTTCACATAACGATGTGGGGAAGTCCCTTCAAAGCTTTAACTGAATTGTAATACTCAAACATTATCCGATCCCTTGGTAATGATACACTTATAATACATATATTCAAGCATTACACAGAAATGGCTCATCAGATTGCAGCCAAATTTCGCATAACGATTTCGGAATGTTGCCTGAACTCTTCAGCCGTATTAGAATGTTAAATCCTTTACCGCTTCTATGGAAACAATACTGAGGCACAAAGATGCTTCTTTGTCATATGTATTAATCGAAATTTTGTAATATTCTCGAGGGTAGATCTATTAACACTTAAGACATGTTACCAGGATAATGTTAAACTAATAACCAGTGGCGACTGGTGGTTGTCTCCCCTGGATGTTGCACTCAGGTCTGCCGCTAGCCACAAAGAATAGGGGGCCACGAAAAATTTAGGGAAGGGCTTGGGCTTACGAAACATATATAAATTTAAGTATTTGTGTTGGGACACAGAAAATTTACCGGTTGCGGGCCTGGACTTTCACTATGTGTGAGAGGATTGGATAGCTAATCAGTCACAATTAATCAACGTAAATTACGAAACGTATACACAAAAGAAGATGCGACCAGATTATCAAATAAAGGGACGTTAGTCAATTAATTATGATTTTGAGTAAACTTGGAAAAATGTCGTAGCTATGAGGATAGAATTCGATAGTTTGTCATAATTTTTCGTGGCTAGAAATTTGTGTGACTATTATTGGTATTGTTTGTATCAGTTTTAGAAGCTTTGAAGATTAACTAAACGTTTTCTCCAACTATAAGGTCTAATAAGCCCACAGTTCCAGAGGATAGAATTTTTCTGCCAAGTAAATTGAAGACAGTTCGTGTAACGAAGTACATAAACACCATTTGAAATGGGACGATACAATGCCATAGCTTTAAAATTATGATTTCGCGATTAAAGTAACATGAGTCGCCTGCAATGACCTCTATCTAAAAGCGATACTGGACTGACTGCTTATGCTGCCAAAATTTTCATGAATATATGAAGCCAGGAAGGGGAAAGGACACTTAATCTCATTTGTCCACTTCCAGTCTTAACCAATATGAACCAACTTTTTAGTTCTAGCTCAGCTTTATACGCTTAATATCGCTGTGTGGCCCGTGTTTATTTATGTTTTAATTCTTGCAAAAACGTAAATATTTGCAGTATTTTCTAGTAGATGCAGAGTACGGTATACTATTATATGAATAACTCAGGAATTATAACTTAAATAAAAACGGGCCGCACAGCGATATTCTGCGTATAAAATTGAGTTTAAGCTGAAAATTTGGTCCACATTGGATTAGACTGGACGTGGACATACGAGTTTAAATATTTGCTCAGGTGTCTATTTTTCGACACTAAGCAGTCACTCCTGTATAGTTAGTATTCGTTACGACATAGAACTCGAGAGTCGCTCTTGACATTCAATTCAATATTCTGTGGTAATATCGCAGTCTCGTCTATTCTCGTCTGAAACAACACATACACGCTCTCTCTCACACACACACACACACACACACACACAGAAACTGCGAGTAAATGAAGCGAACTAGCAGACGGCTTTTCGCAGCCTCGGGGGAGGTCTTGTCGCTTGCGGGTCACAACTGCTACCTTGTGGAAGCAATGGAAATCTAAAGAGGGCAGAAAAGAGCATAAACGTTCGACTTGCACGGTCCGGGCAACTTCTCAATACCTGCTAATTGCTATTACAAATGTCAGTCCAACATCTACCGGAGGGGAAGCCTATGTAGCGAGATAGGCTTAAAGGAGGTGCAGGCGAATTACAACACCAAGATTAAACTGTGAACCATTTTTTTTCTTCGTGAAAGAAAACTATGGCTTTTTTGAACACCGAGGAGTAGAATATTATTAAATTAATATAAAAATTAAATAATTTAAGAACGTGGGTGTCGTGCAACGGTGCTACAAAGAGAGAGTCCGCACCTGCTAATACCCCGTTCCATGCTAATGAGACATTTGTTAGAACTTATGTCAGAGCATCATATTAGAATGGTTAAAACAATTACCTTCAAAATTTGTATCATTATTTAGGAATATAAAACGCTAACGTTTCAATTACCATTTCTATGGCAACGAGACTCAATTTCCTATAACATATTTGCACATCAAGTGAGAATCACTGAATCAAATCCAACCAAACACGTTGGAGTTGTCTGTATGTGATTGATGAAGTCTTAAACAATATTTATTTTCATATTTACTTATACTGAAACTTAAATGCTAACTGTTCTAACTGTTGTAGTTATACAATTTATTGTAACAATGTTTCATTGTGTGTAATCATTGTAACCACCACTACACCTCCCACCTATCTTTCTTTCCTTTCTATCGGGCTATCCCCTAAGTAATGTATGTGGGATGAACGCTGCAATGACGCTATCTGACGAGCAAATAGAGAAGCAGACGGCACGTGCTATAGCTGAGTAATACAGGGCACTTGATTGTGCAGCAATGTGTAGAACAAGAATGCCATACATGCGCAAGCGTCAGAGGTTTTGGTCTGGAGACACCAGCCTCACCGATTGGCCACGAGAAGGGAGACCTGTGCAACAGAACAATGATGTGCTGCGATCAGTGGTGGAAACAAATCCAAAACAAACTGTTGGAAGAACTGGGCAGTGAACTTTATGTCACATTCGAACGTGCATTGTCATCTGCAGGGCCTTGGGTACGTGTCGAAAGTCGGAAAATAGGGATCCCATGCGTTAACGCCTCAACAGAAGCAGCAACGAGTTGACATCTGCAGTTCCCTGCTCAGCCGTCACAGACGTGAGCCATTTCTGGACAGAATGGTAACAGAAGATGAAAAGTGGATCCTCTACCATATCATTAGATGCAAGCAGCAGTGGGTCCACAGGCGCTGCGCCAAAAACAGCATTTCCACCCCTGCAAAGTGATGTTGAGTGTTTGGTGGGATAATCCATTTTAAGCTCTTACCACGTAAGCAGACCATCAATGCAGATGTATACTGTCAGCAGCTTGAACGCCTACGAACTGCATTGTTAGAGAAACGTCCTGCATGGTTAATCGGAAGGATGTGTTCGTCCACGGTGATAAGGCGCGCCCTCACACGGCAAGAAGGACCTGTGCTAAGATCCAGGAATGTGGCTGGGAGAAATTCCCCCACACGGCGTTTTCACCAGATCTTGCACCAACAGGCTACCGACTTTTTCGAAGTCTGCAAAACCAACTTTCCGGGGAAACACTGCAAATTAAGGATGATGCGTGACGAACGGTGACGCAGTTTTTCGCTCCAAAACCAGTGACTTCTTTCAGTAGGGGATTCAACAACTAGTTGACAGGTGGCAGAGTTTTATGGAGTCCAATGGAGACTATTTTCCTGACTAACGGTAGTATTCCAGGTAAATTATCGTTCTTTTCCTCACGGCGCAAAAATACGACATTACTTATGAAATAAACTGATAGCTTTCCAGCCTTGCACACTGACATGGCTGTTTCCTATTTCACAGTCCCTTTTAACCTTGCATTTAATCCATTTCCTGGAATCACCTTGTCCTTTACGTTAACGCGTCCTTTGCGGTCGACTTATTGTCGAATCTGCAGATACATAAGTGTCCGTATTATGAGAAGCATCAGCGGGGGAATCCATTACTAATTTTTGACGCACTATCGGTTCGGCTTTCAGAGAGATTCGAAAGAGACGTGCTTGTGGTTAAAGTAGCAGTAGGTAGCTTCCTATTTATGCCTTCTCAGTCATAATAGATCATCCTTTTAGGCGTAGATATGAGTCATGCGCTTTGGTCGAGTAGCAGACACTAGTGTGGATGAAATCTTGTTAGATGGGACTGGGATGAGATAGTGAGTGCTGTCTTCAACTCTTTAAATATTCCTACCTCTGGTACTGGCACGACGGTAAGGCTATTTATTTTAGAATCGTGAGGCTTACTAACAGGAAATGCAGGTGAATGTTCTTGGGATCTTGTTGCTCTGTGGGTAATTCTGTTAGGCCAGATTCATAAAGCATAACTTCAGAGGTTCTGGGAGGCAGCTAATGAAATGGGAGACCACCGTCTTCTTGGAGTTCTGGATACGAGGTAGATTGATGTGATTTCTCCCTTAGTAATATTTGAAGAATCCATTTTGCTCGAGAAGGGAGCAGACACTTGAAACAGGTTTTCTTTGATTTTCTTCCTTCTTCTTCTTCCTCTGTCTTTTCCCACCTACGTGGGGTCCTGAACGTCTTCCCCTGACAGACTTTTCTCCCCGAAATCATTCATTAACCCTATCCAACTATTTCCCCCTTTGCCTCTCCCTACCTCTCTTGCCCTCAACTTCCATTGTCATCACTCTTCTGACTACATAATCATTTCTTCTCCTCATTGCATGTCCATACCGCTGTAGTCTTCTTTCTTGTATCTTCTTAGATATTTCTACCACCTTGGTTGTTCCCCTTAATCTCAGATTTCTCATTCTGTCTCTTCTTGTTATCCCACACATCCAGCGTAGCATTCTCATTTCGATGACATCTCATCTCTTTCCTTGAGCTATCTTTATTGGCCATGTTTCTGCTCCGTACATCATTGCTGGTCTAACCACTGTTTTGTAAATCATCCCTTTATTCTTCACCGTGATTCTGCGGTCGCAGAGAACGCCACTTACTTTCTTCCCAATTTCACCATTCCTCTTGCATTCCTCCATTCCATAACTATAAATAAAGTAGTAAATTGTTAAGTATTTGACAATGATTATATCAACATTCAAACTGTATCTGCATCACAATCAAACTGCTTGTATAGTGATGGTATTGGTGGAGAAACGTAGAATTTATTTTAGTGGGAGACTGAGTGTTATTACAGGATATCTAATTCAAAATTGATTCTTTTACAATTATAAGGCATCCTTCATCAATAAAATTAGAAACGGAAGATGCGGCGAGTTTTTGAACGTCGTTGAATGTTCTGTGACACAAACACGTATCTCAAACAGAACCAGACTTACGAGGAAGCTGCATAAATTCTAACTTTCGACGATTCTGACAGATACGAGATGGCAGCACTGATTAGTTTCCTGCTCATAAGCCAAGTTCTGTTGCACTTTAATGAATAAGGGTGTGTGCATTATGTAGGCCGAATTTTTCTATACTCATTCATGTTAAAAAGTGAAAATCGCATTTTTTTTTTTTTTTTTTTTTTTTTTAGATAGGAGGTAGGTGTAAAGTTCCATCGAAGTACTTTCTCATCTCAATTTTGTAGACATTGCGAAAGATGAATGCGGTCTAGTATTAGAAATATTTCAGAAAAATATAATTTTATCAAGAAAATAATTCCCTTTACTCTATTTTGTAATAAAAGAAACAACCTTACTAGAAATTTTGAAGAATGAAATTTACAAGGAATGTCAATATTTCCAACACCTTTTAATCCAGCTTCTTCCTAGAAACACAAGAGGTCTCTCAGATCAATAGACTTCAGAGAACACAGTAATGTTCTTTACTAAACCAATACCAGTTTAGAATATGAATGAAAATTCAAAGGAGCTGGAGTGACAAGAGAAAGGATTGAAAAGTCAAACTTCTGTTAATATTTTAGCAAGTTTACAAGAGGAAATGTTTGTTTATTGTCATAAATAAGCTCAACAAAAGCTTAAAACAAGTTTGTCATCTGGTTTTACTAAAAAAGAAACGTGTCAAGTGTCTGTGGCAGTTGACATTTGTCTCTATCTCGCGGGAAAGGTCTCGCTTTAGAAAAGGAAATAGACAGAGAAAATAAGAAAGTAACAAGAAAAGGAGACAAACAAACAAAAAGAAATGAGATCAACATGGAAAAAGAAAGTAAGTATTGAGCTCGGAACAACACCAGTTGGCGGATGTACCGTTTTCCTTTTTTCCAGTTTCGTGAGTCTGTCTCAACATCAACTTATGTGACAGCGTACGCGTTTTCCTTTGAATGCGGGAAGTATTTGCAGTGTTTCCATCTCTCTTTGTTTTGACATACCAGGATTACAGAAAAGAATAAATGTTGGCCCCTTTTTCTCGCGAATAAAATATACTGTATAATTGAACTAGTGCGTAAATTAATACAAATTAGTGCGAATTTTGACGTCATTATCCTCTACTTTCTGGGCATGACTGCAGATGCTTAGAAGTTAATGTTGTCGCGGGAATAGTTTATTAGCCACTAGTGCGAGCGATAACAGAAATTACCAATAGAAACAATCGTACTATCATCTTACAGTCTCGATCCCAGTGGCTTCCCATCCTGTCTGAGGCTTCTCCAGAGACTTTTATCAGTCACACCAGGCTAATGCTGCGATGGTACTTTCAAATTAGGATCTTTCTAACATCATTTTACGTATCTTAATCCGACCAGAGCCAAACTTGCCTAAAGGCTGTTATGTCAATGTAAGGACGTGAACTAGGCAGTACTATTGCAGAATCAAATCACGGCTAGCTCTCGGATTTGGTAAATGCTGAAAAGGAAAATGATTAATAGAACGGCAATCAAATAACTATGTGTATACGGAGTAGACCCACAAGTAATCTACTTTGTAAGTCCATACCGGAACCATATCGGAGAGACATTCGTATATATGGTTCCTACCGGAACCGCATCGGAGAGATAATGTAGTGTTTAAGCTACAAAAGGAACAAGGCGAAATGAAAGAACAGGACAGAATGAATCCTTTTATTTGAGCTCTTAAACTTAACGGTGCCTGGGCTCAAGATCAACTGAATTGCATTAGACAGTACCCTCTTATATAGCCTAGCTTGAAGCGTTAAAGGCACGTGACAAGAAAGTTCTTATAATTACGCAAATTCGCTGGATTACAATATTTATTAAACATGCATGGATTGAAAGCAAATAGATCCGTAATAGGTGACGAGAAAAGATATTTATACGCTTAGAAATGATTTTGCATATACACATATATATTTCAATGCTGATTTTAATAATATTTTGTTGAATAGTTGTGAATTAATTTGCAAACTTCAAACATCGCCTTTAAAGTAGGACATTAAATGTAAACTCAAACACAAATACCGGTACACAAAATATAAATAAGCAAAATAAATTAGGAAGAATTTACCGGTATATAAAACAGAAGAGATAACACAACAGTAACGTAATAATTTGTACAAAACAAAAACCTACACGTAAGTAGGTGACGTCATAAGGCCATAAATTGAAACTGACAGTTACTTCTTTATCATGTAATGATAAGTTAATCTCCTCAGCTGCCTGCTAACTTGCGGTAAGTGGTCCAGATTCAAAGTGTAACTGGGCAAAAATTGAAAATGACTTTGGATGGAAGTCTTGGATGGACTATATATATATATGTAGAAACATCAACGTTGCACAGGGGTTCTAGTGAACCACATTGAAGACCGCTAAGTGATGTTACTGTGTGCAGCAGTCGTGTTTTGTTCTCGTTCTTGTAAACAACGATTGTTTAAGATTTTTGTTCATGAATTGAGACTTTTAAATACAGATAAGAAAAATAGGCAGTACTCGATCATTTAACGTGCTAGAAATATTTATATAATTCATTTGTGTCTTGTATAAGCGTCTAGAGGTAATTTTAACTTCAAACTTTGATGAAAGCTGCAGTAAAACAAGTTGTATAAAAAAGTTCCACCGAATACCACTACCAATTTTCTTCATTCGACAACTGACCTCTCTGAGAGTTATAATCAGCTGCAACTACGTTCAACTCCAGTAATGGTCGTAATCTTTGTGAAATGGAGCGTTCCAGAAGGCAATTGCTTGACGTTTGATACGGCGAAGGTAGTATATTAAAGATAGAAATACAAGTGTTTTGGGTTATGTCATGACTTCTTCTAATATAGTAAACTGTGAAGAACCCATTAAGCAAATTATAAAACCATTTTCGTAGACTTTTGTGCTAAACTAAGGAAAAACCGGATAGTTTCTGCCAGAAGAAGGAATTATTATTTAGCGAAGAACATTGAATTATTGAATGAGTCATTAACGTTTCCCAAAATCTTGTAAATGCGAATAATCAGGAATCATCACGAACTGTGTCAAGAGCTAATTCAAGTAGAGAGAGTCATTCGAAAGAATTCAGTGAATCTAATCATACATCGAATAGGCGAAAATTTGCTCTTTTTTTTTTGCGAAACTCAATTTGCGAAGAAGTAATCTTTGCGACTCAAGCTGTATTGTATTGCCTTCTGAAGGAAGGAGCGACGTAGCCCATATTGTGAAACAAATTTCCAGTTTTTCTCCACAAAGGGTGACTAGAATGAAAAAGGAATTAGACGTTAGGAAGAAAGGAAAAGACCTTTGTTCACAAACTTTGAAAAGAATAGGGCTTAGTTTTCTATGTAGGTGCTAAACTTACTAGAGCACAGTGTATGCTAATGTTGATGTATACGCCAGACACCAGAGTGCAGGCTGTTATCAAGGCTAAGTGCGGGCTAACACCGTATTGACTTGTAGTGTTCCCGATGGAGGGCGATCCAAACTTATACTTCATTTTCACGTAGGTGTCCGGACACTTTTGATCACATAGTGTACATACTCTTTGTAAATATTATACATACTGATCCATACACGATATAATGATATCCATAATTATCCGTGTATATTGTAAATAATGTACATTAATAATAGAAGTGATTTTAAATCACTCTGTATTAAGTATCGTGCATAAGGAGCCTCGTCAATATATGATAACTTACTTTTGACTATAATGCAGCAACATCAGTATACGGCAGCCATCTTGAAATCCACCATCTTGATTCAGACTCAATTTTTGAAAATAAAAACGATGGCATGTGGCATGTCATTGTAACAGCAAATTTTCCCACAAATCCAATGGTATGCTTATCTTTGCTCTATAGTTAACCAGCACGAAGTTAGACTCATGTTTGCTACATATATTGATTTTGCGATTTATTGTCAGTTCATGAATAGTGTTGGAATGAGCTTCGGCCATTCTTTCTGATTTTTTAAGAGTTGCGATGTAGTTATTTATTTCAAACCACAAAACATGAAAAGCCTATAGCCGGCCGGGTGGTCGAGCGGTCTGCGGCGATAGACCATCGGCTCGAGGGTCACGGTTTCGAGTCCCGGCATGGACATGGGTGTGGATTTTAACAGCTAAAGGCGCATCGTGACATGTCGATGTCGATAGTTACTAGACTGGCCCATATGAAAAATAAAGTTTACCAACGTTTATGAAAAGCCTATAGGCCTATGACAGGTGAACAAACAAAAATGAAATTGGAACCTATTCTCGTTAGATGGACACAAAATTACCAGGAAATATAGCGGACAATGTTCCGAAAACGATAAAAACATACAACTTCAAAGGGACAGCAGCAATCAATAGAAAAGAGCAAAGAGGCACAATAAAGCTATTCCCAACACACTTTACAAATACATTCACATTTCATGTAAAGATATATAATTGACGTAAGTAATACAATAGTGATAATCAAGGAAAAATTATTGAAAACAAAGATACTTTTTGCACCATGAACATAATAGGAAAACAGTTGGCGAAGAACACAATTCACAATTGAGTGACAACCTGATTGAGGCAAAATTCGACATGGTTTTGGAAATTTGGAGGCCGATCTTCAATGTATCCGGATTTAAACCAAGAATAAGCGATGAAGTTGTGCAATCTTGGAGAGGAGAATTGGTTATGAACAAGTGATTGGATTTTTAAGACATTGTTTCCTTGATGAAGATTGATGTCCAGGTTATCGAGCAAGACTCGATCAGAAAATTTTGAACAAAGTTCTTCCACATTCTGAAGGAATAAACGTCCGCAGGTGGATAAAACCTGTCGTCTTCGGAGGGATACGAAAGATTGTGACATTGCAATTGGACGGTTTTGTTGCTGTCATTGCGGCTTCATCGTTATAAGTGGTCCAAGAATCGACTAAAAGTACAAAATCGTCTGACACATTAGGGAAGTAAACCTTTTCAAACCACTATAACAAATGCTCTTTTCCCATCTTTCCATTGCTCGAAGCTACAATGTATAGGTTGTCGGCTGTAAACAATGATTCCAAAACTCTTGGACCAAAGTTTCCTCCGGTTTCCGGTAACAGGATGTAAAGCGGACTCATTAGTTGCTCAGCAGCTGAAATAGTGGGCATAATTGTATATGAATGAGCTGTGGATGATTTTGATTGGACTACTGCTTCTGTTGTTTTGGTCCCTTTAATATCCAATGTACGTCCGGAATGAAGTTCGAGATTAAAACCACTTTGATCACTGTTATAAATTTATGTACGTTGGTATTTATCGAAATACTGTTTGCTCGCTAACAGAAAATCACACGCACTTTGATTGACGCCTTTACTTTCTGCAGAAGAACTATGGGTTATGAATCTGGTTATTTTTCATGATACAATTCTATGTTTTTGCTTGAATTTCCAAATGCAGTGAGGTGATGGCGTAAAGTTTATTTTTACATTGACTTCTGTTTGCTTCAAAAGTGTCCACCGCTTTAAAGCAGAATCATGTACAATTTTTTTTTTTAGATTTTGCTTTAACAAACTCGTTAAAGGTATGTTATCGATCTATTTTAGTTTGTCAAATCGATTTTCAGTCTCTCTAACTTAATTTTTAAAACGTCTTAATTGTCGTTCACTAGTGACAGCGTGATAACGCTTTGAAACAGTTCTCCAATATAGACGGCCCTTTTCCCCACTTTCCCAGTATTCAACATTTCTTGTTTTTAGTTTCTAAAGACAATTTTTTGCGTACCTTTCTTAGGGAACTTGAGTAGGATGTGGAACTCGATGCTGCTTCGTCCTCTGGTTGCGAATCATTGCTATTATCGTAACAAAGTGGTCCGCCGTCTTCCGGTTCAGGCTCCATTTAATTGAAATCCAAATCTTTAGTCTTCTCGATGCACAATGTACTTGAAGATACGCATTCGTCAATAATTTCCACCACTTGAGAATTCAGTCTCATGAGCATTGATTGGTGTCCCATGACCCGTATTTTTGAACTCCTCGTAGAGCATTCTAACAACATTGAAGCGGTTAATTTTGCCACTTTGTCACTCTGGCAAATGCAAACTTGATTAACGGAAAAGTAAAATGTTATTAAAACACAATTCAAGTTGTATTCACGTGAACAATACGAGAAACGTCCACTTCCGCTTGTAATGTGCCGATGCCCCCAGCCACATGCAAAAGAAAACTAACAGACACACATCTGCCCTTCCACAACTCGTTTATTGAATTATCGAACAACGAAACAACTCCTCTTACCTAGCAGCCACGTGATACCAAAGACGTCGTTTGTAATAGATAGTAGACACGACGAGAAAGCAAATTAACATTAATTTCAAGACGTCTAACTTAATTGTCTTTTGTTTTCTTCTATGTTTCTTTCTTGTTTATTTATTTTGTATGACAATTATTTTCTCCAATCAGAAAAAAACTATTTTTCATTTGTATTTTTGCAAGTAATGTCAAACCAAAGGATGTTCATATTTGTAAAGCGTGTTGGGAATAGCTTTATTATACCTCTATGCTATTTTCAATCCATTGCTGCTGTTTTTTTTTTTTTTTTTGTTTTTTTTGTCGTTTGGGTAACATTGTCAGCAATATTTCCTGATAATTTTGTGTTCATCTAACGTGAATCGGTTACAATTTCATTTTTGTTTCTTTACGTGCCATAGGCCTATTGGCTTTTCATGTTTTGTGGTTTGAAATAAATAACTACATCAAAACTCCTAAAAATTCAGAAAGAGTGGAGGAAGCTCATCCCAACACTATTCATGCACTGACAATAAAACGCAAAATCAATATATTTACCAAACATGAGCCTAACTTCGTACCGGTTAATTATTGAAAAAAAAAAACACAAAAAAACATACCATTGGATTTGTGGAAACATTGGCTGTTAAAATGAGGTGTCACATGCTGTGGTTTTCATTTTCGAAAATTGAGTCTGATTCAAGATGAAGGATTTCAATATGGCTGCCGTCAAGGTCACACCTACCAAGCGACTTCCCCCTAGGCCTAATATGTATCCACATGATTGTTGTTCAATTTTTATCATTCACACGCAGTTTACAAGGGGTGTTAAGGGACTTTTGCCTTATCCTGTAAATAACTACATCACAACTCTTCAACATTCAATAACTTTAAACAACATGCGCTATGACAACAATTTCTGTCATCAGACGTAAGGCATATATGCCCTCTATCAGATAATAAAATTACATCAATCCACACATGCACACAAATCATACACTGTAGATATGAATATACGAATGTAATGCACTGGGTGTCAAGAAAAGTAAGATATCCCGCTCATTCTTCACTGTCGATTCTCGGTGGCAGAGCGTTGGCATAGCATTCGGGAGGTCGTGGGTTCGATCCCACTACTTCCGAATGTTAAACCAACGCTCTAGAACTTTTCTGAAACTTTGTTCACCCTAAGCGGGCTTTACTTGATCAATTTGATATACCTTTTTAACTGGTATAGACTGATATTCTTAGAATCAACTTAAAATCACACACACAAACACCAATGCCCGAGGCATACTACTAACTGTGAACAATCTCGAGATGGTATCAGGCACAAGCGCAATTTTGTGCGGAATAGAAGGCCCACCAACCAAAAAGGCGTCATACAAATTTCTACGCACCGCATTCAAAACTTGAGAATGAAAATAGTAAAAAAGGTTGCAAGTCATCATCACCTGACACGTAAATACAACGACCAAACCGGAAGCTTGGTCCAGCGGTAAGATGTTAGCTTACTAAGTAAAAAACACGGGTCAGAATCCCGGAGAGAGCAAGATTTTTCTTCATTTCTTCTTTCAAAATATATTTATATAACAGTAGGTACAATTTATGTAACTGTTGGTACCATTTATAACGGTATGCGGGTCCATCCACTGCTTCGGGCACAGTTTATGTAAGAATACGAAGTATGGATAATTCGTACCACTTAAGATTACAAGATCCTGGCTCGATCTATACCGCCCTGTATAATGCTGAGTTATTCGCCTGCTTTTAGCCACCATCAAGAACATATCGACGATCATTTCCCGCTCAAACAGGTTTTAACTATAGTGGGAACCTCCAACGTAAGGGATCATCACCAACTAAGCAAACGCTGAATGAACTTGGAAATAACCAAAGATAGGTTCTAATCCAAGGAGCAATTGCTACTGTATAGGAATATCCCCATAAGGGTATTCGACAGCCTCAGGAATTGCCAAGATATCCTGAAAGGCAAAGAATATAAATAAAAAGCTACCTTCCAATATGAAAATGTATGTTTATTAGATCGTCTGATTTCAGTTACACAGCCGTTTGGGTCACTGAAATACATCTCACAACTTTCTACAAGCTAGTAGCATCCATTGCTCCAGAATCATTGAGTAAGTAATGAATCTTTTTATCTTCTTAATGGAACGATAAAGAATGTTCTTTAACATTAAATTATATGCATGCTTACATATATAGTAGATAATCACACTCGTACACACGCATTGACAAAGTTGATGCGCAGGTGACATCTGTTATGCTTGACCGCAGCTATACTCTAGTCCTTCAAACATACTTTATTATTGTTTCCAGTTTTGTCCACATGTGAGCGGTGGATGACCCGGTTACCCTCGACAAGGGATACCCTGGACATATCTCATCAATAGAATCCTTGTCCGTAAACACTAAATAACTTGTTGACTATTGAGTACTACTAGGAAATTTTCTACCTAGGTGGGTTATATATGTATATACAAAATGAAACAGCTATGTATTGAGTATATTTTCTTCCTTTAAATTATACTTCTGTTACTCACTATATATATCAAAATTCACATTCAGATAACTTCAACTTCCTAATTCTTCCAACTACAACTCCACTGCATCCGATGGTTGGGATCTAGCACCACATTCCTTTTCATTACTAGTTGCTACTGTAGGAAACCATATCTGGCCTTGGTGAATTGAGTGGCTTCTAATCTCATCATCACTGAAATGGTGGGACACTTGAGCTACTTCTTCAAAAATTCAGTAACATATAGTGCAGTTCTGAGTTCTGTAGACCTCTGAGAGGGGTCTTGGCTAGTGTGCGGGGTGAAGTGGGAACAGCACAAGCAATCAGCGAGAACCCGCGCTCTTATCACCTACCTAGCATTGGCTATTGAAAGTGTCATCCCACCCATGATCACTTTATGACTCCTCCCTCGCAGCTACAGAACTTAGAACTAGACTATACCTGTGACGATCTCTAAACCAGTTGACCTTGGGTTGTCTTCATTAACCTACCTCCAGGCCTTCGCACTCATCAGACTTCTGGCTTTAACGTTGCTTTTCAATATTAACATCAATTACTAGCTCTTCAGGGCTATCAACACGCTTCAACCTCTCATAACTTCGAGCATAAGGCATAGGGGGCAATCAATACAACTAATTAAGAGCATGTTAATCAGATGGCCATATTCTCAGTGGGGAAGGCGACAGTATCACGACTCCGCACATTTCACCCTTTACACGAGAGTCTCGACACTTTGGCTCTTTCTGGACATCTTCACCGTACTGGCGACCTCGTCCTCGCACTTCATGCCTTTTATATTGATGCGTCCGTCAATAGCTCTCTTCCACGCTCTTTCGGGAATCAGGCTAAGATATCTAATAGTGCCATGTTCTTTGGTAGTCTGGAGAACTTTATTTTCAGGGCAAACTTCCGTTTTAATATTTCCTACAACCTGTAACGATTTTCCTCCGTAAACTCCCTGCGCTTCTGTTACGCGCATAGATGCTTGTTTGTTTTCGCGCCTTCTATCGTGCTGCCATCTGCTGCCTAGGTAGTCAACTGAACGCATGTTGGCGTCAGTTGAATAGCACGGTAAGTGTGGAGTAGGAGGTCGAATCCTCCCTCTTTAAATTTCTAGGTCATATTTACTTAGATATGAAGTATTTCTATTAGATATTTACTTAGATTGAAGTATGTGTGGTAATGTATAATTTATTTTTCTATATTTATTTGTAAGTAGTTACGTATTGAAGTAATTATTGGAATCGTACCCGGAAATAGATGTGCACGTGAATTTAAAGATGGAATCGAACCCGTGATTGCATGCTTCGTAACGTCGCCATCTTATGTACGTAATTACATTTTCGTGTCTGTTGCATTTTGTTAATATTTATTTAATTATTGGAATTAGTAATGTTATGTAATGGAATGAGTTATATTTATGATTTGAGAAATTTAATGAATTATAACGTGGATCCTTGTCTCTTTACGAAACTGTAACTTCGTGTCATTTGCTTTGTCCCGAATGCTACAACTGTATTTTATACAGATATTGTGGAACATTTTTCTGCAGTTAAATTTCTACGGATTATACTCAGTGCTTTTGTTAACAGCTTGTAATGTGCTAAATGCTGCTTGGCAAGAAATAATCGCTTTAATGAAATATTGTAATGAGAAAATACACGCCAATGTAGGACTAATTAATGGGGATGGATTGTAACCTATTTAGACCTATCTTTGTTTTTCTAACGCTAAATTCCCCTTGGTCAAACGGAGTAGAAGTGGTAGTTGTGGTTTTACTCAACCGAGTACATGCACACGAGTTATAAAACATTAAGAACTTTTCATCATTGTTCGTTCGTAATATTGAATGAGACACGTGGTTAATTTTCATGGAATCATTTTTTTCCCTTCAGCAATCGAAGTTGTTTGCATTATATGATTTAATTTGTAATGAAATTTAGGACACATACTGGCACTAATTTAATGAATTATATTTTGAATAATGATCGTAAAGATTTGGTAAGTTTGTTGTTGAACTTTATATTTTATTGGATCTGAATGAAGCATTTACAGTTCATTGCAATAAACACTTTGTTATTTCTGAACGAAGTCCTGGCTATATCTTTGAAAACCCATGCAGTCCTCAGGTTTATTAAATACTTTTATTTGCTAATCTTAACAGTTGAAATCTTATCTAAAATCCTAGAAAGGGCATGCCAATGCTCTAGTATGCTTAATGGTACACAGTGGGTGGCCTTGTACATTTAGCTGCCAAGTTGTCAGGTGTCTGGATTGGGTGACGGGTGGAAGTTATATTTTGTCCGGTACCTTACCCAGGTGCAGGTTGGCTTGTGTGGACAGTGCAAACTGGTATTTCCTACTCATTTATTTCGGGGGGCAAATTATCATATTACTTCCTGAATGCTGTGTATACACGGCCACCGTGCCGTTGCAAACCTTTTGTCACTTTATTGATACTGATGAATGTACTGAACCTTTGCACCATCTGACCTTTTCACCATATGGACTGCTTTATCATCGTTCGATTTTTCTACCACTGAAGACAAACAAACTTCTTTCAATGCAACCTATTCACTGAAGAGGGGTTGTAGTTAGTATAGAATCAGTATACGTTTCCATACACTCTTCATCCTTGACAAACCTCTGATTAATAAGAGACTCATCTTAATTTATTTCCAGGTTATCTAATGACGAATCATCCCTATTCACCATCCATCTTCTTGGACGACTACTTGGCCTAGCTCCGTAGGGTTTCTTCTTTTGCTTCCGGAGAATCCTACGGTTGTTCATCTCTTTATCTTCTGGCCAGGTTGTGTGCTGGATAGTATCCTTGATTGGTGTCTCGCAACTTTCTTTCCTGCAAGACTATGCCCTATCTGCAGTACTTCTTAGTTCTTCACTTTTAACTTTTTGCAACCTGAGTTCGAGGTCTTTCCCAATGTCTTGGATAGCTTTTTGTACTTTAACACAAATCTTCTCTTCGTTGGAGGTGATGTGTTTTCCCAAAACTTTCAGGTGGTTACTCAACGTATCTTGCTTTCTCACATTGAGTTTGTTTTCCACGATCGAAAACCGTCCTGACGTTGTTGAGAGGAAATTTCTTCTTACGGTCCTTCCCGAACCAATCTCCGAGTATCTATTTACTTCGACTTCCAATTCTCGCGTCATTAGTCGTTTCCGTGTTATTTTTAGGCACAGCTTCGCAAACTTGACTTCTCTCATCCTCTTTGGGAAGCTTTCCATAACCTACTTCAGCTGGTCTCAGGATATCATGGGGCTTAAGACGGTCTTCTACTTCTGCCAGAGCTAGAAAGTTTACTATTGGTGCTTATGGACAGAAAATTGATACCGAATATCTTCATTTTCTAAGGAACTGGATATCTTTAATAGAAAAGAAAAGTTTTGGAGTATTATAAGAAGTTTATGCACGGGTTGAAATACTTAGAACGTACATTTGTTTCTTAGTTTTTCAGAAATAAATTATTAAAAAAATAAATAAAATTATAATTTTTTCTACAAATTACAATATGTCTAACTTTGCAACCAATTACGCTAGAAAGATCTACTTTTTTTTGTTTTATTCCTTGTGAACCAACGATTCTAATAATTTTAATTGCAATCATATCTGATACACCAATAAAAAAATAGTATTTTTACATAGCTATTCCAGTCCACCTGTCAAAGGTTTGATGAGAGTAAGCCAGCCGCGCCCCGCCCCGCCCCGCCCCTGTCTTCGCTTTTAGTCCGAGGGAAAAAAGAAGGGAGGGGACTACACAAATCCCCTCTTTATTCAGCTTCTACAACAGGTGCCGACGCGAATGTAAACATGCTGTTTTAGAAAACAGCACATACCTGAAACATTTTATGTAGTGAAAGTGAGATATGAGAATTTTGTAACAGCATAGCAACATCATATTTGCAATGGGGTGATATTTGGAAGAGTTGCAAGGTCTATTGTGTGGTTTCCTGAAAAAAAAAATCTAATTTAGTTTAAAGTTATATGAAAACTCTCTTTTTCTGATTTATATATAAAAGATATATATCCTAACGTTACTTTTACTCACTAACGAACATCTTACTGCCTGTGTTTATCAATATTCATGTGCCTAATATAGGCTGCAGCCGCAACAGATATATCTATAGAGAAGTTCTGCCTTTTTATTCTTGGAAAAACTGTTAGTAAAGGAGGCATGTAAACAGAAGTACTATTGAATGTCACAAGGCCTGAAACCCTGGAATAACCTATAATTTTGACCCTAAAACTGGCAGGTCCTTTCCAGTCGCTTTGTATTCTCCATTTGTGTCCCTCCTAAATTTTAGTAACTACAAGTCTGACAGAGATGATTTTTACACCGTTGGATTCGTCATGGTCTGCAATGGTGAGGAAAACCATGAATGTGACTAGAACTGGCAAGTCCTTCCGAATCGCTTAGTACGCGTATTATCCATTTGTAACCCTACTAGATCTCAGTAGCCACAAGTTCGACAGAGATAAGCCATACACCGTTGGATTAGTAATGGACACCGGTGGGAAAATCTATGAATTTGACTAAAACTGGCAGGCCCCGGCATTCGCTTAGTAAACTCCATTTGTTCCTATGACTTTGAAGTTTTTTGAGAGGATATGTTATAAGTCGAATTTATACGGTGGTGCTTTGGTTTTATTTGTAATAAAACTATTACTTAGTTTTTTTTAGATTATTAGCCTAGGAATTGTTAGATTACAATCTAC